>WBZZ01001499.1:0-25000 GCA_019918135.1 Paulinella micropora
CTCTCTGTCTGTCTGTCTGTCTCTCTCTCCTTTTGTGTTATTTTCCAAATTAGGAAAACTCACATTTCACGCCGCTAGAAATTGAGGGAGCATTATATGATAAGCATTTGGAAAGCGTGGACGTTAGGAAAGAACGCATTGAGGGAGCATTAGGAAAGAATGCAGACGGCCGCAACGCAACGTGCCAAGCACCCGAAGTCTGAGTGATTATACTAAAAAACCTAGTTATATGTACGTTGACAGAGTAAGTGAGAAAGAGAATGTTGCAACAGTTGTAACAGGAAGGAAACGAAGTGGTAAGCCAAGTGAAAAGCGGGCAGAAATGATCGCCAAGAAATTATCGCCAGGACAGGTTGACAGGTTTCTTTGATCACTAATCACTGTGTAGTGGCTATCACTACATGATTAGTGATGATCACTACATTTTTAGTGACTTACTGATAGCCGAAAGCAAAAAACCTTAGGTTTTTTGTTTTCGGTTATCGGGAAGTCACTAAAAATGTAGTGATCATCACTAACCATGTAGTGATAGCCACTACACAGTAATTAGTGATCATCACTAAGCGTGTAGTTGTAATCACTAATTTTTGTGTAGTGATGAGTACTATGACTGTAGTGACAGTCACTTAAGTAATTATTGTGGCGATGGCTCACTACAAGTAAAGTCACTGCTACCAGCCAAGTATAGTGATGAGAACTATAACTGTAGTTCCCATCACTCCCAAGAGTAGTGAGGGGCACTAAAGGTGTTTAGTAGTCATCACTAACAACAGTTAGTGACGGGCACTACATATTTAGTGATCATCACTAATAACAGTTAGTGCTCATCACTACATCCGGTCAGTGATGAGCACTACATTTGTGTAGTGATCATCACTAACGATGCAGTGATGAGCACTACACCAGTAGTGATGAGCACTACATTTGTAGTGATCATCACTAACAGGATGCAGTGATGAGCACTACGATGGTGTATGACCATCACTACCTTTTGTTAGTGACGATCACTACACCACTGTAGTGCTCATCACTACCTATCATTACTTGGTTAGTGATGAGCACTACGAAAATGTAGTGATCATCACTACCAACTTTTTTGTTTGAACTCATTTGTTTAGTGATCGGCACTATCTTTTCTAGTGATCGGCACTACGTTTCGTCGATTTATAAAAAATTTTGCTTCCTCAGTACCATTCAGTGACGAGCAAGTGATGGGCACTCATGTTGTAGTGATGGGCACTCATATTGTAGTGACGATCACTACAGACCGGCAAGATACATTAAAAAACTGTTGCTAGTGACCGTCACTAATTTGTTAGCGATCATCACTAGATTTTTACTGATGCATAATTCCAAAAATTGTAGTGATTCTAGTGATCATCACTACATTTTTTTAGTGACCATCACTAATTTTTTTTTAATTTTTCACAAATCGAGTTCTAGCAGTGCTTGCTAGAGTCACTAAATATGTAGTGATGGGCACTCACTTTTTAGTGATGATCACTTATTAAGTGCTCATCACTAAAATCACTAACTTTTGCGTAACGGTCGACGGTTAAAACCGGAAACACTTCCATTTTCAGGTAGTGCTCATCACTACCTCGGTAAGTGATGAGGGAGAATCTAGGGTCAAGCGTAGTGATTGCATTAAAATCACTACATTCAGGATACCGGAGGCCGTAGTGATGATCACTTACACAATTTTTGTCTTATTTTAAGTGATCCAGCACTAACTTTTTTTAGTGCTCATCACAAAAAAAGTGTAGTGCTCAGCACACAAAAAAGTTAGTGATGGTATTCCGTACTTGTAGTGTATATATATATATATATATATATTATATATGTAGCTAAGTAAAACAAAAGCCAAAACATATACTTTCTACTACAGAATAATATTAATAAATAAAACATGTGCGGGAGGGTGGGGAAAAACCAATCAACCTAAAAGCACAAGACAATCCGTTGCCAAGTTCTATGAATCCAGAAATAGAAAAGGAAAACAGGAAAACAATAACAAGGAACACTACGGGTCAGAATGTAAATGCAGTGCATTGAAATTTCAATGCAGTGCATTGAAATTTCTATGCATGCATTGAAGTTTCAATGCATGATGCATTGAAATGCACTAGATGCATTGACGTTTCAATGCATGCATTGATATGTGAAAATGTGTGTTTCAATGCATGCATTGATTTTCAATGCATGCATTGAAATTTCAATGCAGCACCGATCAATGCATGCATTGATCTTCAATGCATGCATTGAAATGTCAATGCAGCACAGAAATGTCTGTTTCAATGCATGCATTGATTTTCAATCAATGCATTCAAATGACAATGGAACACAGATCAATCCATACGTTGATTTTCAATGCATGCATTAAAATGTCAATGCAGCACAAGATATCAGTGACTATCTGCCACAGGAATTGAAAGAAGAAATCGATCGTCGTGAAGGAGAAGAAGATGATGAACAGAAAGAAGGCGTCGCAGAGGAAGAGGAAGTTCAAGAATTAGATGAAGAAGATGATGTTGAAGAAGAATTAGAAGAAGAAGAAGAAGAAAAAAACATGTATGATGACCGAAGAGAAGAAGAGGAAGAAGATGGAAAAAATGTATGATGACAGAAATGAAGATGGAGTGGAGCAATGAGCAAAAAAATTAAAAAGTCAATTTACTTACTCGTTAAATCTGTTTTTTACTTACTAGTTAAATGCGTTCTTGGTATTAAAATGATTACACTGCATTGATATTACTGTTTATCAATGCATACACTGAATTACCAATTTCAATGCATGCATTGAAAATCAATGCATGCATTGAATTCAATGTATGCATTGAAAAGACACATTTGAATGCATGCATTGATATTTCAATGCATGCATTGATTTCAATGCATGCATTGAAATCAATTCATGCAGTGAAATATACATTTCTAATTCCATGAAATAGAATCGAGTGTGCGTGTTCGGAACCGGAGCGACGATGCAAGGAAGGTCAAGAAAGCTGACAGGAACAAAAGTCACTGATGGTTGGGCAGGCAATGAATCGCCCACCCACAAGTGATCATCTTGCTTTCTTGCGCGCAAAAGTTCCACTCTCGCCAAATCACACGCGTACCCATTATACGCAACGTGAGCATACCAGTGCACTGCAGCTGCGTACCTGCCTGCCACAGTAACTCCCCAGCAGCGGCGAGGGAACGTCTGCTTGATATTCTCAACAGTGAGAAAGCAGCAGCCACCTGCAAAGCGCTCACTCCTTGCAGACCTGGTTGACCTCATCAGGAATCCCTTGCACCTCATAAACTTTGCTAGTTTGATGTTTGCTGCGGTCAGTACTGGACGCTGACCGAACCCTTGCCAACCCGGTAGCTGCCTCCAGCAGCTGTCCATAAACTCCTGCAGCTCCACGAAATGCCTTGGTTTCGGCAAGAGCACTCGGTTGAAAATCAGGTTGTCTGCCACGTCTTTGAGTGCGACGTTGCATGCGTAGCTGAGGGTCTTCTGGCCGGAACGGAAGCCTGGCATGATCAGCTTATCCTTGACGTCAAGATTTGCCTAGCGCAAGCTGGGCAAGGTCCACATTGGTGCCGCATTTCTCCAACGGTTCATGAAAGTGTCCTCCGAGAGACTCAGATTGTGCACTTGCTTCTTAATCTCTCCTCCTTGGTGTTCCAGATCGAAAGCTTGCATTTCCGGTAGAGGGCCCCAATCTCTCATGTGCAAAAGTGCACAAGAACTCTACAACAGAACTGGTGCAGCCAGTACGAATGTTCTGTTCTGGGCAGCCCAGCGGCAATTTCTGACAGGTAATGGAGAGAGGGAGTTGAGTAAGTCAGGAAGAGCTAGGCTGACAGTAATAGATGGGAAAGGAAGGCCTAGAGCAGTAGAAAAGAAGATGTTACTTAACACTACCTTACCAGTTAGCATAGTCTCTACAGGACAGATGGACCACAAACACAACAGATCAGTCATCCACCAAAACGGACAGCTAGTAATACTCAAACACCCCATCCACATTAACGAGAGTGATATACTAGTAAGGGGGAGGTTAACTAAAAGTATGATATATAGATGGGATGACGAATATGATGAACCATTGAAAGTCAACGAAAGATATGATCCTTTTGCGACAAGGGGGTAGAAGGGGAGGGAGGCCCCACAAATGACAACAAAAAGGAGATAAGTAAGCATGAAGTAAATATATAAGAGAGAGAAAGAATTACACGTAGATATAGTATTATACGAAGCTTACCCCAGAAAGTCAGACAAACCTAAAAAGATAGCAAGCTTTTTCACTATGCCTGTGGGCATTATGGGTTAACAAAGATGCGCCTATTGGCAAAAATTCTGAACATTAAGTTAGTTGGTGACGAGAGTGATGTGAGATTCTGCGAATCTTGCATGATAGGAAAATCTAAACGTTTGCCACGTTTTGCAGTTAATACGATAGAAAGAGCCCAAAAGCCAGGTATAATCCTACACATTGACACATCAGGACCGTGGGCAACTAGATCAATAGGTGGTAAACGGTATAAATTTTCAGTCACCGACGACTACTCACTATTCATTCTTGACTTTTATTTAGCCCATAAGAATGAGTTTGTAAATTGTTTAAAACAAGCTGTAGCCTTTTATGAGAGACAGACAGGAAACAAAGTAAAAGAAATTCGTGCAGATCAAGAATTTGATATTCCGGAGGAAGTCATTAAGTGGTGGAAAAATATTCGCTTTATTTGGAAAACTTCCGCGACAAACGATAAGACGGGAATCCTATTGCGGAAAAGTGAATGATATTACGGCGGGGCCTGCACGAGCAATGCGATACCACGCTAAATTACCGCCGCAATTCTGGGCAGAATTAGAGCACGCAGCCACAACCATTCACAACATACTACCGGCAATTCACGGGGAACGCAAAGGAATCTCGCCTTATGAACAGCTATTAGGTAGAAAACCAACACTCTTTCACTTAAAACCAATAGGATGCATGGGTGTGTTACATGTACCTAAGACTAAAGTGCGGAAGGGAGAGTACAGAGGGAAAAAGGTGATGCTAGTTGGATATGATCAATTTCGGGAACTATACCGTGTATGGGATGGTAAGAAGATAATTTCCGGAGTGAGAGATGTGAGATTTAATATTCACAAAATCGGTAAACAAGCTCATCCTCCTAAACTAGTGTCGTGGGATAATGATGACTCTGAGGGGGAGAATGAGAATAAGAGCGAGCAACCACACACATCTCCACAAGCGTCACCACCCCAGTCACCACCTCAATCACCTAAGTCACCGCACAACGTCAACAACGACCACCCAACAACACAGTTTGATGAAGCTGAGGGGGAGATAGAAAATGTTGATGTCGATGTGAATGAGAATGAGAACGCATATGAAAATGAGCATGTGGAGAAGAATACACTGGATCACAAACGTACACGCCTACACACAAGTCTAGAGCCACAGTATCCACAAGAACCACCCACAGAGCACAAGATCAAACCACAAGAACATGAAAATGAACAAGATCCAACAGATTCACTAAAAATACATGAAAGAAGAGCATACGAAGAGAAATCACCACCATCTAAGGGATTAACGTGGGAACAGAGTCAGAGAGTAACGGAGAGTAACATAATCCCCGGTAAAAGGCAGCGCAAGGCAGTAAAGAGATTTACCCCTAGCAATGAGCCAAGAGAGAAAAGAGAGAGGCTCAAGAGCTGATAGGTAAGGTAGTAAGAGTGCCAGCGCGTGCATGGGGAGATGGATGGGCGAAGAAAAAGTACGGTGTGGGATGGGAGAGCATAGTACGGGTAGGGGTAGTCAGCAGAGTGTGTGACCCCAGAGATAGACTAGTAGTAAGAGACAGACCTCAGCCCACCCACATAGTTAAGTTTGAAGACGAAGAAGAACGGATGTTGAATTCGGAAATCCACAAATACTCCGTGAAAGATCCCGAATACCCGTTGCAAAGTCCTGCTAATATATTCTTATGCGATGATCGTATGGTGGCAGATGAGATTCGTGATTTTTATTTGTATGTAGACGTTAGAGTACCCAAAGGTGTCATAGAGGCAGGTTTGACAGCTAAAAATGTTTTAGAAGGTATGAAAGCAGAACTAAAATCTCTTCAATCCTTTAACACATACACATGGGTACCCTATAAGGAGGCAAGCAAGGCAGGAGTTAGTAAGATAGTTAGATTGACATGGGTTCACAAAGTAAAGTTAGATGAGAACGGGAAAAAGTTCATAAAGTCTCGTTTAGCTTTACGGGGAGATATGTTAGAACCCGGTGTTAGCTATAACCCAGATCAGCTCTTTGTTCCTTGCGCCGCGCACCATTCACTTTTATTTCTCGCCAAACTATCTGCCTGGCAAACACAAACTATACGGCATAGATTTTAAAAATGCATACCTGAATGCTCGTATGAATGACCCTGTTTATGCATATGCGCCAGAGAGTGTAGACAGAGAAGGGCATAAGGGGATGATATGGCGTATAGATGGTGCCTTATATGGCGCACCTCAGGCAGGAAGAAGATGGTATGAGATATTAGCACCCAAGTTAGAGGAGCTAGGTTTTAGACTGCTAGATTCTGATTTATGTATGTTTGTAGAAAATGATAAAGCTTTGAGAGAGGCGATAGTAGGGATATTTCATGTTGATGACTTGTTGTTCACCGCACCAAACAAACAAGCATATGAGCGTTTTGCGTCCGCATTAGAAAAACATTTCCCGCTCAAAAGACTCGGTATTGCCCGTGAATTCAAAGGAATAGAGATAGAGCAATCGAACGGGAAAATCATTTTGCATCAGCGAAAATATCAGCAGCAGATACTAAAAGAGGTAGGTTACGATTCTGCTAGACCCGTCAGTACTCCAGCGCAAGAACATATCACGGAACCGATGTCGGAATCAGCCAGCTTGCGAAAATTTTCAATTCCTAGTTTAGTTGGTCGTTTGCTATTTCTCGCGAAGATGACAAGGCCTGATATAGAACAAGCACTAAATTCGGCAAGTGTCATGCAAACTATCGATAAGGGAATAACTTATGCGATGTTAGGCAGAATCTTTCGTTATTTAGTTAACTCTTATCGAGGTTTAGCTTACCATGAGCCTAAGTCAAAGCAGTAATGGCAAACCTATCCAAAACTTTCCATGTGACCCGACGCGGCTCACAAAGTTTGTAAGAAAACAGGGAAGTCCCGCACTGGATTCGTGATCCTATGCGGCAGCGATCCAGTTGCATGGTTATCAAAGCGAAAGAGTCGCATCGCCCTAAGTTCCAATGATGCTGAAATATTTGCAGCAACTGAGTGCATTAGAGAAGGACTTGCACTGAAACACATCACACAAGAACTAAACATAGCCCAAAAGAGTTCGATATAATTATTTGAGGATAACTCTCAGACAATCTTGGCGGCAGAGAGGGGTATGTCAGGTAATAGAACTAAACACTTACCTTTAGAATTACACTTTATGCACCACCTACAGAGAGACGGTGAAATTAAGTTTGTAAAAGGTACGAAAAAGCAGATAGGTGATGTAATGACAAAACATTTACCGAAAGAACAATTCGAGTATTTACTTAACAAATTTACGGTAAAGATCGAGTAATTTCGGGATTTGCATGTCCACTCACTTATGTTTTCTTTGAGTGTTTTGTGCAGTTTGTTGCTTGTTGCAGCAGTTTTGTTTTGCGCATTTAAGTTGGGGATAGCCTCGCGGTTGCCTGCCTCGCATGGTAGTCCGAGTCGGCGATCCAGCCTCGGACTGCTCGACGCCCCTGCTTTTCTATCCTTCTTTCTGTCCTAGAATAGGAAATCTAAAAAATTTCGATTTTTGCTACCCTCTACGGGAAGCGCTTGCAAATTTTTGAACACATACATACTTCATACATGTTACTGCATGACTACATATATACATGCATAGAGGATGTGATGAAATTGGGAGTTGATGACCTTCGGGTTACCCATAACTGATCCTCAACACTATTTTTTTATATTACACACTGGCCACTAATATAGCCTATGACTTGCGACTAAGGGGGAGCGTTGTAATGTACTATTAATAACCGTTACTCCACCTAGTCAATTTACCGGTAATTTGGATAGTCTTAGTCATAGGCAGGTTCATAGGCCGGACAGTTATTAATACCGGGCCTTTATTACTGACAAGGACACTTTCTAGAGTATTCGTGAATCATAGTCTGGAATGCCTAGAATCAAATGAGTATTACCATTCTGTTAAGGTCATAACATTTTGTGTGACCCAAAGTTATTAAAAGTCTTTTCTTATACCCTTAGCGGGGTAGCTTCCCTAAACTCTGCGTTTGAGAGATAGATTACATTGTAAAGAGCAAAACTATCCCCCATCCCAAGTGCAACACTACCCAACACACAAGTCTCACCCTGTACTCAGATGAACAAAATTACTACTTAATAACAGCGAAAAATTTGTTAGGTCTGACCAGAAGAAACATTCAAGCCATATCAGAAATCCCATACTCTCCTGAATCGCCCCTGGCGATAGGCTGTCCGGATACATCAACAAAACATATCAGACAATCAAAGTCAAATATGATCCAAAATACATAAACGTACCAATGGAATAGACAACAAACATTGCAAAACCTAACTTCGCTTCAAACGACAAACACAAAATGTACGACAAAGCATTAACAATTACCATATGTATATGCACGTAGTTACTATCCACTTGCTTAACCTTAAGCCAAGCACCAAGCAACAGATAAAGTCGCAAGTTAATTACGTACAACATCACCGCACTGATGTAACCCAACAGGTAAAAGAAAAACAATGACGCCATGCATATGAATGTAAATATGATCACCCACAATAGGTACTATGATCTCCCGCTAACTCCGTATCCACTATGTCAAGGAAAGAAAATGAACTGAGCAATACAAAATAAAAGTAATCAAGGGGAAAATTGCCGTTCCACAAGTTTGACGCATGACCCGCCCCAGGAGGGCGACCCACCGTCCAGCCTTACATGGAACTCCCCCGGCCCCGCCGCCCTGCTCCGCCGTCCGTGATGCAACGTACATGTTCATTCCTGAAAACTGAGCGTCAAATAGCTCGCCACCGCGCCGCCATCTGCCAAGTGTAGCGCCTTCCGTCGTAGCGATATCAGACCGGGCAGCGAAGCTCCACCGTCCTCCCGCGCCTACCCGGCGCGACACATTGCTAGGTCATAACGACCAAAGTCAACTCCTGGCCTACATCGGCCACCACGGTCTACAAACATACGCCTAATGCCTCGGCCCGCGGCCAACTGCTCCAAAAAATCCGGCCGACCAGCAACACCACGTGCACCAAATGCCATGAGCTCATCATACTGCCCTTACCCTCCGCTGACAATCGAATAGGAAATATAAGCAACCCCCCCCTGGTGGAGGGAGAAGAAATACGTCCGTCACGCTCCGACCATCACAAAGCAGAAAAGGTTCCCTCTCCCCGGACGAATGGCCTCCCCCACCAAAACGACTGCAACAGACTGCAAATCTCCAAGTGCACCATTGCAGAGACAGTCAACAACCGCAAGCAAATTAAGTCCAGAGCAGGGTCCACACCGAGCACCAAGTCAAATAACTTAAAGGACCAACCACCAAAGATTGGGTCTAACTAGCGGCAACACCGTAACCCGCTCCACCCGCAGCTCCACGCTGCCGCACAAAACCGATTCCACAGAACACAACTGCCGAAGTAGCACAACCGATCCAATCAACCGGCCGAAGCCCGAAAGCCAAATGTCCGTGTCCTTCATCCCTCCCACCTGAATGAGGGGAAACAACCGCCGCCGAAAGCGACTCCAACCAATTCACTGTGGCTCCTGCCACCAACAGCTCTGAACTGAACGTCGCAAACAAGAACGTCCACCATGCCCCACAACCGGGGCCACCACCGCCTGTTGAAACGCACCCAGAAGGAAACCACCGCAGACGAACCCAAAGCAAAGTAGCGGTGTCTGGCGCCATCCTCCCCCACGCTCGTTGCGGAGCTCCCACGATTCTGGGGCTCACACCACATGAACAGCAGGTGCAACATGTGCCTCACCTAAAACTGCAAACTGAAGAACTAATTCCATCACCCGACAACAAATGCAACGAACGAGTAGGAGGGGAGGCGGCCTGATTTGGGGTCTGTCACAAAGACAGACCACCGTTGAACCTTGCCATCGTCGCCGCTTCTCCGCGCCGTAGCCACGCAGCCGACAACTCCACCGAAATAACCACTGAAGCGAATGAAACAGAAGTATTGCAATCCGCCCACCAAAATGATCGATGGGCTCACTGCCCACGCGCTAACCAAAAGTAAATTGTCCGCCAATCCAGTATGGCAAATATGTCCGAAAACAACAAGCGCGCCACAAGAATAGCCCCAACCAGGAGCTGAAGGTCACTATGTGCACAAATGATTCCGCAAGACCAGGCCAAAACAATGCCGACGAGCGTGCACACTAACCAAGGGTCCACTCTCGGCCCTAGTCCAACCATCCGGGCCGAAACCAAAGCAATCACTGAACTAAACCAAACTTTCCTGGCATAGGCGAACTGCCCCGCAGAACGCAGTTGCCACCTAAGCGCCATTCCGAATCAAAACGGGCGCTACTGCAGTCCATCCGGCGACTTGCAAAAACCCACCAGCTCTGTCGCTCCATCGATGTCTCACTTGCTAAGCAAAAGCTGTTCCTTGCCCCCTTGCTTGAAAAGGGCAACCCAACCGCGCTCCCACGCGACTGTCCTAAAACGAAAGGTTCATCCCGTGCCAACACCAACACGTTCCGGGCACTGAAACAATGATGCGAACCCACCAAAAGAAAATGGTTCGACACCCCTTCTGAACCAACAAAGGACCGACTGTCCACCCCGGCTGACCTCAAACTGACCAGCAAACATGTCCACAGAAAACGAAAAAAAGTCAGACACCTACAAGCCCCAAGACTAGTGCTGGGCTGTGTCCCCCAACCGATTAAACATAAACTGAGAGAAATGCCCCACTACGGGGCTGTGTCCCCTACCTACCCCAAAAGGTCCAACGTCCGGTGTCTGTTCTTAACTAACTCCCTATGATACCTATGTGTTGGTACGGAGAGGGGGCGATAGGGTACCAAACCTACCGCTCCTCCCCCACATGGCAAGCAACGAGTGAACTACACCAAGCTCAGGCCCGCTATCCTCAAAGCGAACCAGCCAAAAAAAGGTGGGTAAGGGGAAAAGGAAGGGATGTGAAGGAGGAAAAGAAAACGAGGCCCCAACGTCTCACCAACCGACGGCAGACGTTGCTCCTGCCGACACCAAGGTTGCTCCCCCCCTTCACGCGAAGCACAGGTCCGACCCATGCGGTACCACCGACTCTCGCCAGACCATCAGAAGAAAGTGCTCGCACATCACAGTCAAAACAATCAATGAGTAAAGAAACAAAATTCCATGTCATCTTCCACCCCAAGGAGAAAGAGGGGAGGAAGAAAAGGAAAGAAAGACTGACAGGATTGGGGTCTGTCAGGAAAGACAGACCCACCGATGGTGCAGCGCCATGAGCTCACCAGGTCCTTGCCCATACGCTGCCCACGCGAAGACCCAAAGCCGCAACCCAAAAACGTCGAAGAAAACAAGACCGAAGACAAGTCTCACACCGAAGCCGAGGAAAGGGGAAAAAAAGTCTCAAAGTGAACTCCACAACGAGAAAGCATAGACAGCCATAAACTAAAGTCATAACCAAGAGACTCACGAGAGCATAAACAAATGAAATAAAGCCAGTCACCATCCACCCATGGCCAGATGCTAGGTAATACTATGGGCATGTGTGAGTCATGTTCTCAACAAACACTCCCCCCTCAGCAAAAGCTTGAGACTGAATGTACACAGAGTGGGGAGTAAAAGGAACAACTCGCGGACACCACACACAAACGCTAGCCCACACACATGTCAATCAAAGACACAACAGCTGCATGAGCACCGCTCAACACATGAAAAATGTCCCGTAAAACACGGTGAAATTGGCTTATGTTTTTCCAGCCATGATGACTGTTCTACCTATGTCTATCTCAACCTGCGCTCTCACTCTCTCTCTCTCTCTCATCATCTCAAAATGATATGGAGTGGGCTCTGGGCTACCACATGAGCCCCTGGCCTCTTGACTAAAATCTTAACGCCCCTTGGCTCTTTACACACGCAATACACTAACATACCTTGTAACTAAAACGTGTGTATGGTTGGACCATAAATATAAGGTCTCTTGTGATTGTCCCTCGACTCTTACAATACTACAGAGAACAAAACATCGCACCTAAAGAGCAACCTAAACTGGCACGCAACTAGACAAGAAACAAGGGGAGAAATATGTCTGTTAAACCGCCCCACAAAGCGTGCAATAGAGTCAATGGGTGGGTGAGCAAAATGTACGTGGAGAAGAGAAGCTGCGGCAAACAACTCCAGCCGGCCCTCACACTACTCTCCAACTGTCCTGCCTCAAAACTGACAAAAGAAAGCCCAATGTCAACCAGCACACCACACCACACAAGTCTAGGAACTCAAACTATGCTCCACACCAGTCTGAAAAGTATGCACAAACAAAAGTCAAATATGAGTTCCAGTGCTAGCTTACACTGCTGCTGCACTTCACAACTATCCCCGTAAGGCAACCACCAACCATACTGCATACTGAACATAAAGGGTGCGGGAAAGAGGTAGCACTACCCCCCCCCCCCGAAGGAAAAGTGTCTGGGTTCTCCATATCTAGCTCAACAGCCTCAGGTGCCTCCCCATCCCTAAAGGAAAAGTGCCCGAAAACGGGGGCCAAGCCTACAAGATCGCGAAGTAGGGTGTGTGGGAATTATGTTCCACACATGTAATGTGTTGGAGGGATTAACTTTAGTTACCCCCAAGTTTGTTTGCTCTGACAAGAGCATGAGTTTGGAAGACTTTGACACGGGGAGGCACCTGAGGCTGTTGAGCTAGATATGGCGAACCCGGACACCCTGGTCGGTGTTACACAAACTAAAAGGGGTAGCTAGCCCCTACCCAACCATAGACCTTCAGCCCCTGAGACGGTGCACTCAGTACAGGCTTCTCCAAATATCTGTGCCCTCTAGTCTAACCATGTACCGTGCCGAGTACTGATTCAACCCTAGAAGGTCTTTCACTAACTGCTACAGCACAGTGCAGGCAATTTTCCTGTGCGTGTCTTGTCCTGTTCTGTTCGTGTCTTGTCCCGTTCCTGTTCTTAAACCAAGTCTCATTTGTACCGACATACCAAACCAGTCTGCCACTTATAGGAAAGGTCTTCTAGATACGCACGATTGACCACCACGAGTTACAGAAAAGACGGAAGGACGAAGACGAGGTAAAAACAGCTCCAACCGAAGACGCAAAGTCCCGCCAAAAGCCACACCTTCGGATTTCCGATCCAGCTCCGAGTCTGCAAAAACAAAGCAGAACACACACTCCGCAGCAAACCAAACCGATCTTGCTGCCAACTTGCCTTCTGCTGTGCCTCTTTGGCAGAGACACAGACCGATGCGCAGTGGCCCTTCTGGCAGACGCCAGCTCTCACTTTCGAAGCCACGTCACCGTGCCACTCCAGACTCCTTCTCATTTCCCTACCCCCTCCTTCCGTTAGGCTCCTCGCAGGGGACGCACTAACAAGGCTCATAACCCGTTGGGAAAAATGAAGGTCCGGGTAGGGAAACTAGCCTGTTAACCGGAGGCTCCGGGATCCCAGTTGTCTACCACCATTTTACTGAGTCACACTGAGATTTAAAAGAACTAAAAAAGGGAAACCAACCTCACCGAATTGGTAATATATGAACATAAAGGCAATTCGCCACCAGTACCAGAAAATATGGTAATGGAGTAATTACTAAGTATTAAGTACATAGGAGAGTGAAGCTACCGTGATTATACGGTTATGCTGTAGTGGACTAGGATCTAATTAACTTTCCCAATGATACCTACTACAAAGAAGGGACTCCGAGGCCGGGGCGTAGCCTCCATTGGATATTAATTAGACCTTTTCTCCTCAGTTATGCCACTTATTGCTCAATTATCCGTTAGTAGTAGTCGTTACTGTTAGTAGTATTATTAGTTGTTAATACAGTCAATTGTATATCAGAGTGAGCACCTTAACGACCGGCTAAAACCTTTACCGTTGAAAAGTCACTGTTTTTGACCGGTTCATTAGATTCTACTCTGCACGACGTTTCGACTTCACCGTAGTAACTAGTTTTCGATTCCGTTCAGAAATGAATTCAAACGATCAGTTCAAAGTTCTTTTTGGCTATTGCCATTGTAAGTCTTGACCAGCCTCCTGTGAGGAAATTGCCAACCGGCATTCAGATGAATACGCACACGGCTGTCATTTGATCTCAAAATACTTCCGAGAACAGGATAGGTACCAAAAGACGCTGGGATTGTCAATCATAAGTTCCAGTTTATTTAATACTTTTTCTTGACAGACTACTTGCCCCTTTCGAAACAATGCAAATTCTGAGAACTAACGAGAATATTTCAAGTTGAACACGAGTTGTGTAGCGGTTTGAGTTGTTCAAGTCAGTCTGGGGAAAAATGAAGTTAAAGGCCACTTTACCTGGTGTGTTGCCTATTTTACCTACCAACAATTATAACTGTGGACCGGAAAAAGCGATCTAAGAAAATTAAGTTTCAGATATGGGGAAAAAAGGCAATAGTTAACATTTTCTAAAAAGCTAAGAGGTAAAGGGAAATAAATTGATCTGTTAACGGCAGTTGAAAACGTAACAACTACAAGTTATGACAGTTGATAAATAAATGGAAAAATGAAGTAACGGAACAAAAAATAAAAGTGTAAACTTCAAGTAAAAACTTGAAGAAATTTTAACACAATATTAATGTTTCGGTCCGGTACGGTATTCATTCCGATAACCCCCCCCCCCCCCAGACCATAACGGTAGGTTGGAGTTGCAATCGAAACGAATCGTAACAGATGATTGACCAATTGATATGTGAATAAGTATAAAAAGAAAATGATCAAAAAGATTGCAGATGTAGATCAATGCGCGATATGTGCGTGCGTATAGGTGTCAACGCATTGATCAAGGTAGTATCAACATGCAGAGGCAGGACGGATATAGTGTACCCAATCATACATCATGAAAGGAGCGTAGGGCCAACACTATCACTATGTGTTCAAAGCGGTAAATAGCATTGTGTGACCTGCCTTAGCTAATGCCAGTTCAAAATATGTGAATATGACTGTCGTACAAGCCTGTAGAAAATACTAACTTGTTGGGTGGTATATGAAGTGGGAAAGGAGATAGAGTCCGCCGGGAGTCTAAAAGCAAAAACCACTTGAGAGTCTACTTCGATCTCATATTGAAGACGTGAAAATCGTACTTCTTACCGTTGTAAGGTTTGCGTAAACGTTTGAGTTGTTCGGGAATGATCGAGCCCTTGTTCCTGGAGTTGGAGCTTGGCTTGAACTGAATATTGCGATGTACGACCTGATCATTCTCACTGTCGAGTGTCATTTTCTTCCAGGAGTTGAGAGGCTTGGTCCATTGGAGATGCGTCGGTCCTTCCGTGACAGTGCCGTCCGGGTGCGTAATCAGCTCCACGTAGACTGGGCGGTACTGCATGTTTGACAGCAAAGTGATGCCGAGCTGGTGGACGCGGAAGTCGTCGCGATCGTCCGTGGGATCTTCGTCCATGATCATCCCTAACTTGAGCAAGCCATCGTCGATGAAGGCTATCACCTCACCAACAACATAGTCCTTCTGGTCGTCATGTGTTCCTGATCCTGGACCGGGTCGATGGCCTGAGCCAGATCAGTTGGGGCCGTGTAGGGACTGATGTGTGCAATGTCAATTTTGCGGAGGACCTTGTTGGTGTGCTCGTGCCGGAGGCGAAAGGTGTTATTGGAAGGTTTTTCCAATATAATGTACGGGCCGTCGTGTTGAAGAACAGAGGAGACGGGAATACCTTTGGTGGATTGCTTGGGGCGATAGACGGTGACTCGGTCACCTACCTTCCAATCGGGTAGCTTGCGTTGCCGTTACTTGTTCTTCTGTTCGTTGGCAGCCTTGCGCGTGAAGGAAGCGTATTCCTTGACATACGCCGTGACAGCAATCCGAGCTAAGAGGAGAGTGTCGAGTTGGTCCGATGTCTGGACGGTCGAGCCAGACTTAGTCATTGCGGCGGTTGATCGAGCCGCGCGTTCAGCGATGACGTCGGGAGAGTCGAAAATATCGATAGATGTACGTGGCTGGTGAGCCATCATACCTTTAAGAGCCAATACGCCGGTGGCGGTGGAGACGTAAGTGTTCTGCGAAAACGAAAGGGCTGGCATGGCCTTGGGCCAAGTCTTTTTGTCTTTTTTTGCGAGTGCCTGGATAGCGCGGCGGAGGCTTTGATGCCTGCGTTCTACCATGCCTAACTGATGGTGAGAGTATGGCGCAGTGGTGAGCCATTCGATTCCAGCCATGCTGCAGAAGGCCTTGGCAAGATTGCCACGGAAAGATCCATGATCGTCAGATAGGATGGCCTCCGGAAAACCAAAAAGGCAAGCCCATTGGGCGAGAATGGTCTCAACAGTCTCCTCAGCAGTGGTGGAAACGACTGGAATAAGCAGTAGGTAACCTGCGAATAGATCGACTGTAGTTAACACGTACTGCTCGAGTACACCGTCTATGCGCGTGCCTACATGAACATGATCTATGCCTATAGCTTTACCTGGATGGTTCCAGACTAACGAGTTATAGCGGCCATGATTAAGTGTGAGGCGGGCGTGCGATAGTTGACAAAAGTGGCAATCCTTAAGGATAGCCGCAATGTCTGCGTGCATCCTGTCTTTCCCATCGGGTCCGAACCATATGTATCGCTGATGATATATGGGGCAAGGGTGACCTTTGCGTGATTCTGGATCAAGTGAGCATGGGAGACAAGCTTGCGTATGAGGGGATTCGGAACATATATACGGCGGGAGCGGTCGGGCATGATATACCGCTAGCCCTGCCTTGAAAAAGAGAAGAATATTACCCTGGCCGATAGATGTAGATCCGTCCCAAAGCGGTTTCAAAATTGGATCTTCTTTCTGCGCTGACTGGATATCCGCACGCGTGACGCGCGGGGCATGTGATGTAGCATACATATTGAGCACGGCGTGGCGATCCAATCCAAAGTTATGAACAAGCCACATGTACACAAGGTTGTCCTCGAGAAAGACGATTTTGTGGCATGCTAAAACTGTTTCGCGGGAGATGGTCTTACCGTCGGGTATGAGGTGTACCATGTCCTGAGGAACGAGTACAACAAAAGGCTTGTTGAGAGCAAAAAGTTGACGAGCTACGTCTGCAGCGCGCTCCGCGGGCGGGATGACTATGGCATAGTCCCATGGGGCCTGTAAGGTCTTGATCGTTGGTGCACCGCGCAAAATTCGACAGTCGTGCTTCTTAAAGCGCGTGTCTTGCGGATGACTACCGTCAATCGCGAGCCAAAAAGAGCGCACACTGGACTGTAACATAGAACTGCCGGGATTGTGTCCAGTAGCTGATTCGTCGCTTCGACTTCCCCAAGGAGAGTGGGTTGGCCGGGCGATATACAAGGAATACGAGAGAGGGCGTCAGGAAGGAGATTCTGTTTACCCTGAATGTATTCCACCTTGAAGCGGATAGTTTGGAGGTGGTCTAGGACCCATCCAACAACCATCGGGCTTCTGGCGTGGTATAGCCATATGAGCGGGCGATGATCCGTGACAATAGTCAGTGGATGATCACTAGCATCGATATAGTAACGGGATTGCTGAACACCGTAAATTATACCGTAAGCTTCCCGAACATACGTGACCCACCGAGATTGAGTATCTGTGAATTTAAGCGAGAAATGAGAGATGACGGGTGCAGACTTCTCAGGGCCCGAATGTAGAGCTCCACCGATGCCAACGATGCTAGCGTGTGTTCGAAGATAGAGCTGTTGCGTCTTGTTGTACTTGGCGAGGATCGGTAGCGATGTCAGGACACGCTTGAGTTTTGCAAAACATTTCTTCTCTTTTTCCAGGAAAAAGTTGGGTCGCGTAGGCCGGGCGTTCGTAGACTTGAGTAGAAGAGAGCGGCGCCACCAAGCGAGAGTAGTTTGGAATATGTGCCTGAACAAAGTTGGTCATACCGAGTATAGATCGGACCTCGGTGATGTTCTGCGGTTCGGAGATCTTCAGGATCGCATCAATCGTGCTTGTGTCGGTGGCGACGCCTTTCTTGCTGCAGACTTTGCCGAGCACGGGAAGAGAGTTGTAGCCAATGCGTAGCTTGTCTGCGGCGAAGTAACAGCCGGCTGCCTCCGCAGCCTCCATGAGCTTCTCCAGTTGGTCCATTTGGACGTCGAAGTCGTCATGAGCCAAATGTACGTCGTCGATGTATGCTGCGGCTGTCTGACCCCAAAAAGGGAGATGGCCAAAAGATTTGTCGACGGCGTGTTGGAAGTCGCCAGGGGCGCGGTGAATACTTTGCGTCATATAGTTGGGGACTAGAAGTCCACGAGGAGTCCATACGGCGAGCATGTCGCGGCTACCGTACGCGTCTGTAGGGTCGATTTTCAGGTGCGAAAAACCATCAACCATGTCCAACGCAGAGATATAGTTATATCCCGCGAAGAGTTCACGGTGATGATCGGGGTTAGGAAGGCCGGGGACCGGAAGGATGATCCGGTCGTTGACCGCGCGGTAATCGAATACCATGCGGATGCCTTTAAAATGATCCTGCAAGAGGGAGTTAAACTTGCCTACGGGGCACGGCCTAGTAGCCCACTCACAATTAGGAGAGGCAAAACTATAGCGGCCAGTAGCAAGCATATCGTCTGCCCACTGGGTCAGGAACTCTCTGACAGCAGGCGTCCATCTAGGGCAGGGAACCTAAATAGGCTGTGCACCTGGACGTAGCTTCAAAGAGATAACGGTGTGCGTAAAACAGCCAGACTTTTCATGGAATCGGCCGCCGTAATGCTCTAGAAAATCTTTCGCTCTTTTCTTCTGAGGAGGAGTGAGGTTGGAGCTAATTGTATCCGGGCCGAACTTGGGTTTAGGCGGTTCGGCCTTCTTTTCCTTCTGTTCATCTAGGTATTGTCGGCATAGTCGCTCTGATAGCATCAAAACGGGGTCTGGGAATAGACCAGTGATGTCATTTTGTGTGACAAGTAATATACCTGGATCAGAAATGTTCATAGAGAGCCAGTCTAGACCACTGATCGGGGGATGTTCCTGGTCATGTGGTAACATTAGCTGGGCCACAATATGGGGCTTGATGGGGTCCGGATACGGCTCCGTGGGTTGTCACTGCGTCTTAGGTATACACATCTCCGGCTCATGTTGAGGGGAGTGTGGTCGGAAGCGCAGCTGTCCAGGAAAAGGTGGCGATCGACATTGTGGACCAGCCAATGTTCGAAGCATAAGCATCGAATGGGTTGGTGGAATTTTCGTACTTCGTTGCCTGAGATGGGTTGCGCGTGGTGCATATAATATTGCTGCGCGTTTCTGGAACTAAGTTCTGGGGTCGGCTGTCAGCCGGTCGGAGCAGGCTAGGCTCGCTCCGTACGCGTCTCGGACCGCGCCTTGGCAGTTTGCTTCGGGGTTTATGTCGCTGAGCTGGAATACCCGTAGTCCATCTCTGGACTGGATTTTTCCAGCCGTGGATCATGGCCTGTCGCAAACGCTGCTGTTGGGCTTGGTGCTGAGGGCGTTTGGGCTTGCGTTCACCTCGTGACTTTGCCCTAAGGTAACGCCTACCTTGGCGGTCGTAGGCAACTTCGTGATAGTGCCATGTTCGTACCTTATGGGTTTTGCCACGGTTGCCTCTCCTACTCTTCTCTTTATTCTTATTCTTTTCTTCAGTCCTCTCCTGCTTATCTGACTTACCTGGCGTCCGGCTACCCGATGTTGCGCTCGGGGCCGGGGCAGAGCTGGAAGACGAAGATGAAGATGAAGAAGAAGAGGAGGAAGATGAGGAACCATCTGGGCCTTGGTAGTCGTCGTCGTCGTGACTTCGTCGTTGTCGGTCGTCGGGACTGCAATCGTACTTGATCCGCTTGCGTCGGCGTCGTATCCTCTTACTGGAAGAGCTATTGTCGGTCTCCGCATCTTCGTCGGAAGGCGGAGAGCCTTCCAATTCCTCCTTTCCACTACGCCCTCCCTCGTATTCCAATCGCCGCTGTGATTTCGAATCGGCGGATGAAAGGCTGCGCGCACTCGAGCGGGATGAAAGACGTGGAGAGCCAAAAGAGACGCGATCGCTTGCAGACGAGCGCTCAAATTGACTCCGGGTGGCGCGAGGGGGGGAAAAGGGACCTGAGGCCCCCAGAGAGGCTTACCTAGTTCTAAAGGAACCGGACCTGAAAGTGAATATCGTATTTCATGTCGTCCCTCCACGGCTGACGTCGCGTGGGGAACTATGAGACGTCGATGTGAGGACGATGATGACGATGAAGACGATGGTGCCGATGAGGATCTAGGCGAAGTTGGCGAAAATGGCGAAGGACAAGAACCTCGCGGAGTGACGAGTTTCTCTCGTTCTTCTTTTCGCGTAAAAATCGTGAACTCTGGATAGGTCGTTTCCGGGCTTAGAGACGCCGGGGCGGCTGGGATTTGGCCATTTGTTGAAAACATGTCAGCGTCCTCATATAGGATGCCATGAAAGATCATTGCTGCCTCGAGGCGTCGCTGTATCTGCAACGAAAAAATTGAGTCCCACCCAGGATCGACGGGAACTAGCGGGAGATTTAAGTACGCCGCTATATCTCGTGTATCCCGAACGTCTACCCGAGTTCCAAGATATGTGGAGGCCAGGTCGATGCGTACTATGTTTGGTACGGTCTCCTTGACGTCCATATCCTTTTGTATGGACGGGACACCGTATGGGTAGCCCTTGGCTCGCAGTGCTCTCGCATACGGATTCAGGATGTCTGCAAGACAAGGTGAATACGTGCCCGGGTGCACTACTACCTGTGTTTCCTCATACGCTGCCGCGTTAAGAGTGTACTGTAGCATGGACTTGTACACTCTCTTTGGACTCAATAAGGATGCAAGGTACGAAGTCTGCCGTCGATTCAAGAGCATCCGAGCACTCCCTCGTCAAATCGGCACAGGTTCCCCGTACAAAAATTATGGAACATTCAGCATCGCCAGCGCCCACTTCTTCTTGCAATACTGCAGCTGGATCTATGATGACATACCAGGTGGCCATGCACCAGCCCAATTGGAAATTATGAAGAAGATGTTCAGTCTTGCCAAGTTAGTCGCGGAAAAGTCTACAGTGTCACGTGGATAGGGGCTTGGGAGATTACATAGTTCGACAGGTCCATAACAAAAGCATATGGTCATTGAAACTTTAGTGATGCGTGAATTTAAGTTTCAATGCCTGATTTCAATGCCCGCATTGAAACTTAAATTCATGCATCACTGAAGTTTCAATGCCCATATGCTTGTGTTATGGACCATATAGGTGGTAGTAGCTCTACCGGGTCTATCTCATCGACATCCATCAATCTGTCTTCTCTGGTCTGTGCTTGCTCCACTATCCTGTACTGTCATGTCTCTCTTTTTCATCACTCTCTTTTTCTCACATGTATTAATACGTGCTCTGTCTCCCCTTCTGTCTCTGTCTCTATTTCTGTCTCTGGTTCTCCCTCTCCTCTTCCCTCACCTTCTCTCTCTTCTGTGAGTTGTGGAGGTGTAGTAATGGGACTCTGTCTGACTGCTCTATCCAAGCACACTCCTTCTATTGCTCTTACTATGTCAGTCAAAAAGTCATCTCTCTCAAGCTCGCCACTCACAACACGCATCACTTCTCCATTCATTCCCCTCACGCACTCATTCATCAACGTTTTAGCTATTTCATTTATATCTTTGAAGGTGATGATGGGGGGTTGATGGGTTGTGTGTTTGTTGTTTGTGTTGGTGGGAGTGCTGTGATTGGTCTAGAACTAGAGATTTGGAGTTGTTGTGAGGTGGACCTACTTACCAAACTTGTTAGCAGAAGTGGGCCCAAGTCGTCGCTCTCCCTCATCCACTCCACTCTCTTCGCTCCCTTCTTTGCTCTGGCCGGTCCGCTGACTAGAAAATGGATTATGTTTGCTAAACTTTTTCTCATGTGGTGGTTGCGGAATATTTTGCGAGACTTGTGGACTTGTGGAAATTTTGGTGTCACGTAAAGTTTCAAATTCCCCGAAAACGAGTCTTTGCGAAATTTTATGAGACTTTTCCAATGCCGCAGCTTTAAGACCTCGCTCGTCTGGGTAATAAGGAGATTTGGGGGGACGCAACACGGGACTTAGCGACAAATCCAACTCCGGGTAATCTGGGTCTTGTGTGGCGTGATATCCGCAGTACCTTGCATAAGATAATCGTTTCGCGTGATTTTCGTATACTCCCTTTTCTTTTGATTTTTCAACGGAAACATTACATGGTTTTTTGCGTCTGTTTATTCCGGCACATTTCGTGTCAGGCGTGACTCCGTAAGAACTCTCAAGCCTCAAAGGAGTTTCGTTAGGGTTAGGGATGACTGGGGAACATCGTGGGGTGGCGGATACTAACCGCACTTCCTTGCTGCCCGTAGTGAGGAGGGACCTCGTAGGGTGGCCGATACTAACCGCACTTCCCGTCCTTCTCCACTCTCACTACGTCTATTCCCTACCCTAGGTGTGGTCTTTGTATCCTTCAAAAGGGCTTGTAGACTCGTGGAGTGGTGAGCTTGCTTGCTCATCCTCTTTTTCTCTTTCCTCCTCATCATCATCGCTCTTATCATAAGTGTTCCACATATGGATTAAAGCAACGTTTGTGTCAGAGTCGCTTTGTTCGTTTTCGTTTTTGTCGTTGTTAGTTGTTATCAAAGTGAGTGCTTTCTTTTTCTTGTAAAAGGGTTTCTTTTTGTTTTTGTAATTGTTCTTTTGTTCGTTCATTTCTTGTTCTGTGGACTTGTCTTCTGCTTGATTCCGCTTCAATTTTCCTTCTTTGCGGAACTTTTCCGAAATCACCGGGCAATATCTCATGGTATGGCCTTTGGCATCACATCCGAAACACGTGACTTTGAGTGTCCAGTTTGGAGCTGTCTTTGGTCCCGGTTTATTGTCTCCCCTTTTCCCTTTGTTATCCATTAGGATGTGGTTTCTTGCTGCTGCTTGCCATCCCGAGATTTCCTGTGGTTATGTTTGCGTATTTGAGCTTTTCTTTCACGGAATTTGTTACGTCTTTCTTTTTCTTCCCACATTTTCCATCTTTCCTTAGATGCTTCGCATAATTCCGAGAAATTTGGTCTTAGTCTGGCCGGGAAATCATAGTGGTCCACCTGAAATTTATCTCCGAAAGCTGGATGGTAGCGCAGTTTCTTAAATAGCTTTCTCTTTGCTTCCTCATCAGAAAATGGCGTCCCACGTAAACTTTCAAGCTGAATTTTCTTTGCGAGAAATTCATTTAGCCAGTCTATATACCTCTCACCTGCCCTTGGCCTCGTTCTCTCAAACTCTTCCTCTAACATGTACCTACCCGCTCCGGAAATGCATCCCCACTGATCTCTTACTGCTATCAACTCTTCAATGGGTCCTTTCGTCTTCTGTGTTCGCAAGAAGTTAGATACATTGTCTTTGGAAAAGGCCACAGACAGACATAACTGCAAAGTTTTCATCCTTTCATAATATTTCTTCTCTTTGCGGACAGCTGTCTTTCTTCTTGTATATTGTTTTCTACTTAGTCTTTTCCTTTTCCTTGCTTCTTTCTCTTTCCACTCTCTCTTTTGTTCTGCTGTCATTTTATCACAATCTTCTGGTTGTTTATGATCTTCTTTCTTTGTCTGGGGTCTCACTCTTCCTCTCAGAGAGATGTCTGACTCTTCATCTTCCTCACTATCACTCATGGGCGAGTCGGGCTCTTCTAAATCTTCTGCCGCCTTAGCCCTTGCTTCATCGTAAGGAAAATCCTTTTTGGCTTTAGCTGGGTCAGCCAATGCCACAGATACCATCTCTGCCACGTGGACAGATACCCCTTGCATGTGCTTCTGAAACTTTCTTGACCAAGGCCAAAAGCTTTGGTCATCGCCCTCGAATATGGGCACTTGACTCAATACGTGCTTCGGCACGCTTGCCTCCTTGTCAAGGCTCATAACCAACGTAATCTATCTCTCAAGCGCAGAGTTTAGGGAAGCTACCCCGTTAAGGGTATAGAATAGCAGAAGAAAAGACTTTTAAAAACTTTGGGTCACACAAAATGTTATGACCTTAACAGAATGGTAATACTCATTTGATTCTAGGCATTCCAGACTATGATTCACGAATACTCTAGAAAGTGTCCTTGTCAGTAATAAAGGCACGGTATTAATAACTGTCCGGCCTATGAACCTGCCTATGACTAAGACTATCCAAATTACAGGTAAATTGACTAGGTGGAGTAACGGTTATTAATAGTACATTACAACGCTTTATTCTCCTCAGGCGTCGCGCTGTGTGTTTGCTGAGATGTCCTAGGCCATAATTAAGGGGGAGCATTGGGAAAGTTAATTAGATCCTAGTCCACTACAGCATAACAGTATAATCACGGTAGCTTCACTCTCCTACGTATTTAATACTTAGTAATTATTCCTGTATTACCATATTTTCTGGTACTGGTGGCGAATTTAACCAACTTGGTGAGGTTGGTTTCCCTTTTTGGTTCTTTTGAATCTCAGTGTGACTCAGTAAAATGGTGGTAGACAACTGGGATCCCGGAGCCTCCGGTTAACAGGCTAGTTTCCCTACCCGGACCTTCATTTTTCCCAACGGGTATTCCTCACTCTCCGGGCCATATCGTCAGCACAGTTATCGGTTATTAAATATCGTACCATTCTAACACCAAGCTTAACCGACAGACCGGAACATAGAGTAATCATACCATTGTAGTATATACCGGGTGGGGGCCGGCATAGAATTAAGAGCCAGATTTCAGATTAGTGGCAAGAATTCAAATTAGTTCAATTTAACGGCTATA
>WBZZ01001499.1:32500-114994 GCA_019918135.1 Paulinella micropora
TAATCACTAGTGGTAAAAGAAAAGAGGGGGGCCGCCATACATAAACGACCCCCCCCCCCCCCCCCCAAAAAAATGAACCAATTTAACATCTACGTTACATATCGCGCAACATATCCAAACATAAACATTAATATTAATAATATTAATACCGAGCCACCAAATACCCTATTAACACTTTCTTTCAATACGCTCGACTGAATAAGTAGGTTTCCACCTTAGATAAAGGTATGACTTAATAGCTATATTTTTCACGTGGACTTTCCCTGAGTCCAATTGCTCAATAAAAACGAAGAAGAAGAAGAAGAAGAAGAAGAAGAAGAAGAAGAAGAAGAAGAAGAGGAGAGAGAGAGAGAGAGGGAGGGAGGGAGGGAGGGAGAGATAGATAGATAGATAGATAGATAGATAGATAGAGAGAGAGAGAGAGAGAGACGTAACGCCAGACTCTTCCCCCCTTGTTTGCTCCTCGGAAAAGACCTCCCCGAATCTACCGACGTATATGGTCAACCATACACCAACTTTCCCCCCTTTATCACTCTAGTGAAAAAAGAAAGAGGGGGGCCGCTATACACAAATGATCTCACTTAAAAATAACGTACACCCATATCATCACATAAGCTACATATCGCGCAAAATATCTAAACATAAACATTAATATTAATAACATTAATGCCAAGCAACCAAATATTAATACTTTCAATTCGATCCCTTAATACGCTCGATTTGAAAACTAGGTTTCCACCTTAGATAAAGGTATGACTTAATAGCTATACTTTTCATGTGGACGTTCCCTGAGTCCAATTGTAAAATTGTTCTCTCAATAAAAACGAAGAAGAAGAAGAAGAAGAAGAAGAAGAAGAAGAAGAGAGGAAGAAGAAGAAGAAGAGAGAGAGAGAGAGAGTACTCAACTAAAGGCAGCCTCTTTGTTAACCACAAAGACCCATATCTCACCAAGAACTTTGCAGATCAATGGAAATCGATCCCAAAACATATAACAGATGAAACAACAATAAAGCCATTCAAAAAAGCACTAATGACATATCTACTAAAACACCAAACATCATAATATATATAAATATACGCACGCGCAACAACAACAACAACAACAACAAAAAATCTTTCCAGGAGCCTTCTGTTGAACCTTTGTTCCAGTTTTTCCTTTTGAGCTTGTACTGTTGTTCTTTGGAACCAGATCTCTTTGATTTAAGCTCTTCTTTATCTTTTGTTCTTCTTTGTTTCCCTTTTTCTTTCCTCATTCAACCTTGCTTACTGTAAAAATAAATAAATAAATAAATAAATAAATAAATAAATAAAAATTAAAAATAATACTATATCTGAGGCGTACTGATGCAGCTAATGGCATATCCTCAACGGACATAAGCCTCCAATACCCTTGTTCGAGGTCCTCCACCCCCCCGTGCAGTCTCTCGCCTGATGATCGGGGCCACCGATGGAGCTCCTGAGGGCAAGACTGCACTAAGCCGAGGTTATTCCGCAGTCCCAGCAACCTCTTGCAAGACGTCACCGAATGTGCAAGTGCATACACCAAGCGCGGTTGCTAGAGCTGCCTCGAAACCACACCCATAACAATCTGGTGTCTGCTGGGTCCTGGGCTATCAACCAGCATATGCGGAGTTTAAGATCTTTTACGCGCGCAACGACCCTCCTCCCCAGCATCTACCACCAAAGGGTTATGAGTTGGCGTCACAGTTTAACGCCTTGAGGCCATTGGGCTGATTAAAAATAATAATAATAATAATAATAATAATAACTGTGGAAAACCAGGCTTGATCCTTTGTCTGCCACTTGAAGGAGAACTCTCTGAATCAGTCGACGTATCTGGTCAACCACGCACACTCCCAACTTCCCCCCCCCCCCCCCCCTCTCTTTCACTTTTTCTCATGAAAAAGAAAGAGGGGGGGGGGGGGGCGCCAGACATAAACGACTACACCTTTACAATAACATATATCCATAACATAACATAAGAATATCACCACGCAATATATCTAAACATAAATATTAATATTAATAATATAATACCGAGCCGCTAAATACCAATTTAATATTTTCCTTAATACGCTCGATTGAATAACTAGGTTTCCACCTTAGATAAAGGTATAACTTACTAGCTATACTTTTCACGTGGACGTTCCCTGAGTCCAATTGTAAAATTGTTCTCTGAATAAAAGCGAAGAAGAAGAAGAAGAAGAAGAAGAAGAAGAAGAAGAAGAAGAAGAAGGAGAAGAAGAAGAAGAAGAAGGAGAAGAAGAAGAAGAAGGAGAAGAAGAAGAAGAAGAAGAAGAAGAAGAAGAAGAAGTAAAAGTAATTTATAAAGCTAAAGATAGAACACTGCCAGAGAACTATAGACCTATATCCCTTCTGCCCATTATCGCGAAAGTTTTTGATACAATCATCAACAGACAACTCATGTACCACCTGAACCGATATGATATCCTTTCACGCACTCAATATGCTTTCCGCCCACATTCCAATACCACCATCTGCACCCAAACAATCCTCAACCACATCCACTCACAAAAAGGCCCAGGCAAATACGTACTAGCACTCTTTGTCGATTTGTCTAAAGCATATGATACAATTGACCATGCAAAACTCATCCACAAACTACAACATGAATTCAACTTCAGCGATAATACCACTGCCTTCTTCAAATCCTACCTGACCAGACGATTCCAAACTGTGTTCACCCAACACGCCCGCTCATACCCCCGCCTGATCACGCACGATATACCACAAGGCAGCACCCTTTCCACAACACTCTTTATCCTCTATATCAACAGCATCCTCCTATCACTTACACACGGAACAGTCTTTGCCTACGCTGATGATACCACACTCATAATTGCAGCATCTAACAAAGAGCAACTAAAAGAGCATGCACAAACCGACACAACCAACCTTGTACGTTACTTTCATAGACATAATCTTGTACCCAACCCCACTAAGACAACATACACGATCTTTCACAAGTTTGGACAGGACGTAAAGCTTCAGCTGGCGATCGGCGAGACAAAACTCGAACATGAGAAACAGGTCAAACTACTAGGTACAACTGTCCAAAGCAACTTATCTTTCAGAAAACATGTACAAACAATTGCCGTCCGCTTACAACCATTTGTACAAATGTTTCGACATGTTAACCAGCTACTACCCACTCATATTCTTGTCCAATTATACTATAGCCACGTCTTCTCCCTCCTAATATATAATATATCTGTCTGGGGATCTGACACCCCAAACACCATCATCTACCCTCTCATTACCATGCAAAAAAAGATAATACGCCTCGCATCACCGAGAGCACCTACCGCACCCTTATTTGCTAAACTTAGACTTCTAACTATACCTAATATATATAAATATCGTGTATGTATGGAGACACATTCACACATCTATCCTACTTTCACAACATTCCTCCCCCTCCACTATAACAACTTCAAACCAATCACTGCCGTACATAGTCACAACACAAGACGCTCAAAAAAACAACTGCTATACCGTGACTCAAATAGTGCTTACTATAGCAGCATTGCTGAGACTGTTTTTAGCAAGCTACCGGAAGCGCTCCAAAGAATTAAGGAAAAGGCAGAGTTCAAATGCGCACTCCTGGACTATCTACTCTGCGAACAGCAGAATGAATCTTAGCTTGCTATGTCTCTCTCTCTCTCTCTCTCTCTCTCTTTTCTTTCCCCCCCTTCTCTCTCTCTCTCTCTCTCTCTCTCTCTCTCTCTCTCTCTCTCTCTCTTTTTTTTTTCGAAACCAACAGGGCCTGTACCGGTGTTTGAGCACGCTTTTGTTGCCTGATGTGTCCAGCTTGCGCTCCTCCAGAAACTTGCGAAGCTGAGACAGGGGCAGGAGTACACACACACACACACACATAGAAACTACATACATACATACATACATACATACATACATACATACATAAACTAATGAAATATTAACTGAAGGGCACAGTTAAATTCTAGTTTGGAACATCATTTCCAACATCTCTCTCTCTCTCTCTTTTTTTTTTTTTTTTTTTTTTCCCCAAAACCAAACTAATGAAATATTAACTGAAGGGCACAATTAACATTACATTCTAGTTTGGAACATCATTTCCAACATCTTTTACTTCTCCTTTCTTTTCTCAACCAAATTAATGAAATATTAACTGAAGGGCACAGTTAACGTTTCATCCTAGTTTGGATCTTTCCCTCTTTCTTTCTTTCTTAAACCAAATTATTGAAATATTAACTGAAGGGCACAGTTAACATTTCATTCTAATTTGGATATTATCATTATTATTATTATTATTATTATTATTATTATTATTATTATTATTATTATTATTATTATAATATTATTATTATTATTATTATTATTATTATTATTATTATTATTATTATTATTATTATTATTTGTTGGAACTGCCCTTGCGGGGGCGTCATTAGAGCTTATCGTCAATTCTTCGTACTCCCCTCACGGGTGAGACGATGGAGGCGCATGTGCAGAAATGCATCAGCCATTGACAGAGAAGCACTATTATTATTATTATTATTATTATTATTATTATTATTAGGGAGTACATAGGCCATCGGTTCCTTTCCATGGGCTGATTGGTATAAAGCTCCTAGAGTAATGTTCTATGCCGTCACTTCCTTTATTCCACCGATTGGTGTGGAGACTTTCCTTATGGAATGGAGGATTGGATGCACATGGCCTTTTGGCTCAGCAATTGGCAGGAGATACACTATTATTATTATTATTATTATTATTATTATTATTATTATTATTATTATTATTATTATTATTATTATTATTATTATTATTATTATTATTATTATTTAGGGAGTACATAGGCCATCGGTCCTTTCCATGGGCTGATTGGTATAAAGCTCCTAGAGTAATGTTCTTTGCCGTCACTTCCTTTATTCCACCGATTGGTGTGGAGACTTTCCTTATGGAATGGAGGATTGGATGCACATGGCCTTTTGGCTCAGCAATTGGCAGGAGATACACTATTATTATTATTATTATTATTATTATTATTATTATTGGACACCGTGATAGCCCAGTGGTCAAGTTCTACCATCTGGGCCCTGTCGCCAGTTCGATTCCCGTCGGTGCCACCAGTATTTTCATTGAACATACCGGTCTATTTCTGGACCAGTATTTTCATTGAACATACCGGTCCGTCTGGAAGTGTTGGAACTGCCCTTGCGGGGGCGTCATTAGAGCTTATCGTCAATTCTTCGTACTCCCCTCACGGGTGAGACGATGGAGGCGCATGTGCAGAAATGCATCAGCTATTGACAGAGAAGCACTATTATTATTATTATTATTATTATTAGGGAGTACATAGGCCACCGGTCCTTTCCATGGGCTGATTGGTATAAAGCTCCTAGAGTAATGTTCTATGCCGTCACTTCCTTTATTCCACCGATTGGTGTGGAGACTTTCCTTATGGAATGGAGGACTGGATGCACATGGCCTTTTAGCTCAGCAATTGGCAAGGAGATACACTATTATTATTATTATTATTATTATTATTATTATTATTATTATTATTATTATTATTATTATTATTATTATTATTATTATTATTATTATTATTATTATTATTATTATTATTATTTGGACACCGTGATAGCCCAGTGGTCAAGTTCTACCATCTGGGCCCTGTCGCCAGTTCGATTCCCGTCGGTGCCACCAGTATTTTCATTGAACATACCGGTCCGTCTGGAAGTGTTGGAACTGCCCTTGCGGGGGTGTCATTAGAGCCTATCGTCAATTCTTCGTACTCCCCTCACGGGTGAGACGATGGAGGCGCATGTGCAGAAATGCATCAGCAATTGACAGAGAAGCACTATTATTATTATTATCATTATTATCATTATTATTATTATTATTATTATTATTATTATCATTATTATTATTATTATTATTATTATTATTATTATTATTATTATTATTTCGATTCCCGTCGGTGCCACCAGTATTTTCATTGAACATACCGATCCGTCTGGACCAGTATTTTCATTGAACATACCGGCCCGTCTGGAAGTGTTGGAACTGCCCTTGCGGGGGTGTCATTAGAGCTTATCGTCAATTCTTCGTACTCCCCTCACGGGTGAGACGATGGAGGCGCATGTGCAGAAATGCATCAGCCATTGACAGAGAAGCACTATTATTATTATTATTATTATTATTATTATTATTATTATTATTATTATTATTATTATTATTATTATTATTATTATTATTATTATTATTATTATTATTATTATTATTATTATTATTATTATTATTATTATTATTATTCAGCCCAATTGCCTCAAGGCGTTAAACTGTGACGCCAACTCATAACCCTTTGGTGGTAGATGCTGGGGAGGAGAGTCGTTGCGCGCGTAAAAGATCTTAAACTCCGCATATGCTGGTTGATAGCCCAGGACCCAGCAGACACCAGATTGTTATGGGTGTGGTTTCGAGGCAGCTCTAGCAACCGCGCTTGGTGTATGCACTTGCACATTCGGTGACGTCTTGCAAGAGGTTGCTGGGACTGCGGAATAACCTCGGCTTAGTGCAGTCTTGCCCTCAGGAGCTCCATCGGTGGCCCCGATCATCAGGCGAGAGACTGACACGGGGGGGTGGAGGACCTCGAACAAGGGTATTGGATGCTTATGTCAGTTGAGGATATGCCATTAGCTGCATCAGTACGCCTCAGATATAGTAAATCTGCCTTGGAGTGTTGACTGTGACATATTTGAGGGAAATCCCGATGAAAAAACCTAGTCACACTTGCTAAACAGGGTTCCAGCCCAATGGCCTCAAGGCGTTAAACTGTGACGCCAACTCATAACCTTTTGGTGGTAGATGCTGGGGAGGAGAGTCGTTGCGCGCGTAAAAGATCTTAAACTCCGCATATGCTGGTTGATAGCCCAGGACCCAGCAGACACCAGGTTGTTATGGGTGGGGTTTCGAGGCAGCTCTAGCAACCGCGCTTGGTGTATGCACTTGCACATTCGGTGACGTCTTGCAAGAGGTTGCTGGGACTGCGGAATAACATCGGCTTAGTGCAGTCTTGCCCTCAGGAGCTCCATCGGTGGCCCCGATCATCAGGCGAGAGACTGACACGGGGGGGTGGAGGACCTCGAACAAGGGTATTGGAAGCTTATGTCCGTTGAGGATATGCCATTAGCTGCATCAGTACGCCTCAGATATAGTATTATTATTATTATTAGGGAGTACATAGGCCATCGGTCCTTTCCATGTGCTGATTGGTATAAAGCTCCTAGAGTAATGTTCTATGACGTCACTTCCTTTATTCCACCGATTGGTGTGGAGACTTTCCTTATGGAATGGAGGACTGGATGCACATGGCCTTTTGGCTCAGCAATTGGCAGGAGATACACTATTATTATTATTATTATTATTATTATTATTATTATTATTATTATTATTATTGGACACCGTGATAGCCCAGTGATCAAGTTCTACCATCTGGGCCCTGTTGCCAGTTCGATTCCCGTCGGTGCCACCAGTATTTTCATTGAACATACCGATCCGTCTGGACCAGTATTTTCATTGAACATACCGGTCCGTCTGGAAGTGTTGGAACTGCCCTTGCGGGGGTGTCATTACAGCCTATCATCAATTCTTCGTACTCCCCTCACGGGTGAGACGATGGAGGCGCATGTGCAGAAATGCATCAGCCATTGACAGAGAAGCACCACTATTATTATTATTATTATTATTATTATTATTATTATTATTATTATTATTATTATTATTATTATTATTATTATTATTATTATTATTATTATTATTATTATTATTATTATTATTATTATTATTATTATTATTATTATTATTATTATTATTATTATTATTATTATTATTATTATTATTATTATTATGGAGGCACATGTCCAGGATCTGGATCTGATGCTATAGTCTGAGGAAGCATATTATTATTATTATTATTATTATTATTATTATTATTATTATTATTATTATTATTATTATTATTATTATTATTATTATTATTATTATTATTATTATTATTATTATTATTATTATTATTATTATTATTATTATTATTATTATTATTATTATTATTATTATTATTATTATTATTATTATTATTATTATTATTATTATGGACACCGTGATAGCACAGTGGTCAAGTTCTACCATCTGGGCCCTGTCGCCAGTTCGATTCCAGTCGGTGCCACCAGTATTTTCATTGAACATACCGGTCTATTTCTGGATCAGTATTTTCATTGAACATACCGGCCCGTCTGGAAGTGTTGGAACTGCCCTTGCGGGGGTGTCATTAGAGCTTATCGTCAATTCTTCGTACTCCCCTCACGGGTGAGATGATGGAGGCGCATGTGCAGAAATGCATCAGCCATTGACAGAGAAGCACTATTATTATTATTATTATTATTATTATTATTGGACACCGTGATAGCACAGTGGTCAAGTTCTACCATCTGGGCCCTGTCGCCAGTTCGATTCCCGTCGGTGCCACCAGTATTTTCATTGAACATACCGATCCGTCTGGACCATATTATTATTATTATTATCATTATTATTATTATTATTAGGGAGTACATAGGCCATCGGTCCCTTTCAATGGGCTGATTGGTATAAAGCTCCTAGAGTAATGTTCTATGCAGTCACTTCCTTTATTCTACCGATTGGTGTGGAGACTTTCCTTATGGAATGGAGGACTGGATGCACATGGCCTTTTGGCTCAGCAATTGAGTAGATGATACACAAAGTCTCGTCGTGAATTTTTGCAAAATCCACGACTTCGTTTTGTGTGTCGCACCCCATCCTATGGATTTCCCGTAAAATAAATACAAAGAAACAAAAACAACCAAATAGCCTTCTACAGCACACTACAAGAAAACATATATGTATAATAAAAGAAAAAATTTTGTCATGATATAGATGGACGACAAACAACAAATTAGAAAGCAGAAGAGAAATGAATACTTAAAAGAAAGAAGGAAAAATAAATATACATGTATCTGTGGTAAGAAGATAGGAATATATAGCAAATACACACACGAAAAAAGCCAATCACATAGAGACTTCTTTGCGGAGAAAGAAGATATTATGTTAGGAGGACATAAATTTACTCGTATAACATATGGAAACGACGACATAGAAAGATATTTTAAAAACAAATAATTAATTTTATTTTAAATAAATATTATTTATATGTATATAACAAAGATTTTCAAAATCTTTGAGCAAACAGATTTTGTGAAACTTTTTCTAAAAGTTTCTATAAAATGACGACGACCAGAGTTGTGGGTGTTTCATTTGATGGGAGACAAGATAATATTTCTTATCTTAAAACCATAGGACGAGGTGAAAAAGTTTTTATTCAACACGAGCCAGAAAACAAATTTGATAAAAATGCGATAAAGGTTGAACAGAAAGCGGAAAGCAACTCTGATATATCAGCAAGCACTTAGCAGAAACTCTAAAGATTAAAGGAAGGAAACAAGTATATTATTCAATCTATGGAGGAGTGTCAGGAAAACATTATGGAATTGAAATTACTATCCCTTGATACAAACAAACAATATTTAATATATATTAAAGATTATTTTTTATTATATATACACAAAGATGGGTAGAAAACCGATATATAAAACACCAGAAGAGAAAAAGGAAGCCTTACGGAGAAATGCGAGGGAATTTATACAAAAAGATCCAGAAAGACATAGACAGAAGTCAATGGAATACTACAACCAAAACAAAGCAATAATAGCAGAACGGAGAAAGAAAAAAAGAGATGAAGTAAAGCAAGCATCACTTAAGTTGAAAAGAATGGAGGATGCAATGAAATGAATTTCTATTTAAAGATAAGATATTATTATATATAAATATAACAGATAATTTATTATTTTTTTTATTATTTTTATATCCGCTTTGATATAAAAAAGTATGCCACCACCTTTACCACCCAGACCAACGAAGGAAAATGTAGAACTAGCGAAGGTAAGGGCGAACTTAAGGGAAACTAAGACACAAGAAGCGAAGAAGCGCGAGGTAAAACTTGTAGAACTAAGACCAATAAAAAACAGAGGTATAAATGGATATACATACCCTTCTAAAGACCTTGACATTGACTTCTATGATATGGATACGATTGAAATATTAATTATGAGAGCAGTTAAGGATGCCAAAAATAGAGGACTGACAAACGAAGCAATTCTTCATGTTAAGTTTGGGTATATAACAGATGCAGATGATAGTAAGTTTTACAAGTGGAAAACTTTTAACTCAGTTAAGTTAAAAGACATAGATGAGTTGTTTCGTGATATATATTTATACAACGAACAAAATCTTGAAGCCAGTGCGAATGGATATGAAAGAATTATTCAACATATAGCTATTCAAATTATCCAAGAAGACGGAGGCGGGTGTAATGATACAGGAAGTGATAAAAAACATAAAACACCCGAAGTGATACATATTAATCCAAGAAGCAAAGATAATAATTGTTTCTTTCAAGTGATACATATTAATCCAAGAAGCAAAGATAATAATTGTTTCTTTCATGTCGTTAAAAACATACTAACTTTACCAATGAAAGGTAAATCAAAATTAAAAAAAAAAGTATGTAATAACATTAGAAGTGAATTCAAACTTGATCCTAATACTCCGATACCTTTATCAGTCGGCTTTGAAATCTTTAAAAAATATTGTATTGAAGGTAAGTATTTTGAATTGACTGATGCAACAAGCAAACAGACATTCAAAAATTTTGAAGACCCTTTAATAACCGCAGATGTGCTTTGTTATCTACGCAAAGGACATTATATAAGTTTCATAAAAAGAAACAAAAATAAGTGTCCAGATTGCTTTTCAACTTATTTTAATAAGCACACTTGTAATAATAAAAGAGTTTCATATGCAAAGGCTAAATTAAGAGGAAAAGAAAATCAGGTAAGGTCTTTACTTACTAGATTTGAAGAGGCTAAGTATAATAATCAAGATGAAGTATTTCATTATGACTTAGAGACTTTTACAAATGAATACGAATTATACACACCATACATAGCAGGCTATATCATTTCGGATATCGGCTTTAAATATGTAGCAGGCGATGAATGTATTCCTAAATTACTTGATATAATTTTGAATATGCGGATGATTTATCAAAAAGAAAACCAAAAGCGAAATTATATGTTAATGCTTTCAATGGTAGTAAGTTTGACCATTGCTCATTACAGAAAGAATTTATCAAAAGAAGAATAAAAAATGCGACCCTTATGAATAATGGTGCTATTATCTCATTAGAATACAAAAATATAAAATTCTGGGATTTATGTAAGCACACTGAAGAAAGTCTAAAAAAGAACCTTGAAACACTGGGATGTAATGTGTTAAAAGGAGACTTCGACCATAGCAAACACAAACGATGGAAAGAGATGGATGATGAAACGAAAAAGGAATGTCTAGCATACTTAGAAAAAGATGTTATGGGTTTGAAGGAACTACACGACACACTAAACAGACAAATATATGAAGAACACAAAATTAATTTAACCGCTTATATATCTACTTCGTCTCTAACGTGGAATTTATGGAAAAAGAAGATAGATGGTAAATATGTTATTCAACTACCGAATTTAAAACAAGAAAAAGATTTTAGAAGGGCTGTATATGGTGCTAGAACTTATCCAAGCAAAAGGCGATTTATTTCAGAACAATATCAAAAATACATAAATGGTGAAATTGGGTTTGATGAAGTTGTAGATTATCTTATTGATGCCGATGTTGTAAGTCTTTATCCAACGGCGATGCTTGAACTATTTATGATTGGTGAAATAAAGGAATGTGTAGGAGAAATGAAAGGGAAACTAGGGATATAATGTTGATTACATATCTCCAAAAAATATATTACATCCGCGGGTTCCGTATAGAGATAGTAAGGGGTGTTTAAAATGGGAGTTAAGAGATATGAAAGACCAATGGCTAACTTCTGTAGATATTGAAGATATGATTGAACTTGGCTACCAAGTCAAAATCATTCGTGGATATTACACTGAAGAAGCAGAACCAGTATTTAAAGAATATATTTCGGACTTATTCAAGAAAAAACAAAATTCAAAGAAAGGCACACCGCAGTATTTATTAGCAAAGTTATTTATGAATGCTTTATACGGAAAGACAATTCAAAGACCGATCAATTCTGTAAGCAAATACATAACAAAAAATCACGAGTATTGGAAATTCTGGGCTAAGCATGTGATAACTGATATTGAAAAGTTTGAAGATGCTAATGGTGAATTATGGTTAATCAGCTGTATTCCAAGAGATGAGTAAGAAAAAGAAGAAAGAATTACGAAACCCACTCACTACGGGGCATTTATACTAGCATACAGCAGACGAATTATGTATAAGTATATGACTGAAGCCAATCCAAACAACGACCCCGACAGAGATTATTATTATACAGATACAGACAGCATTCAAAGCCATGTAAGAAATATTAAACGAATTAAAAGATTTAGAGATAAAACAATCGGCGGAATGGATGACGACCTTGGAACTGATTGTAAAATAATAAGGCGAATATGGGTAGCACCAAAATTGTATATGTTGGAGTATGTAAAGAAAGGTGAAGAAAAGGTAAAACTCATTTCCACTTTAGAGGAAAATGTTTAGATTTGAAAAAATTAAATCCAACCGCTTATGAATTAATGGATAAGGGCGAAAGTTTAACTAATACCAGAGATTTTATAACGAAGAAAATACATACTAGCAGAAACAGCAAACAACAGCACATCGAGCATTTTAGCATACAACACCAAAAGAATGTAGTAAAAGTAGTTAATAAAACAAGATGGTGCGGGCGTGAGTTTATCAACGAAAATGATAGTATCCCTTACGGCTTTGATATTTGAGAATTGCGTTTCGTGCTACGCACTCTCACTATGGATTCAACTTGTTGAATCTATAATCTCAAACATCGACAACCATTAAAGTATAAAACGATGTTTTGTGATGATGAAGTCAGAACAAAATATCAATAATTAATTAATTTTTTTCCATAAAATTTTTTACCACTCTATATAGACCAATGACCACCCTCACCAAATTATGTGAGAAGTTTGAGAAACTCTCTATTGAAAATAAAAAAGAAACATTTTCTATTACCGATGTTAAAAAGATAATTACTGACGAAATCCAAATGATTGAAAATGCACGGGCAGGCAAGCCAAGGGATATTTTTCCATTCGGTAAGTATATTGGTAAGAAAATTCAAGATGTTGCTACCATTGACAAACCATATCTTGAATGGGTCATGAAACAGCCATGATTTGAAAAATTTACATACATTAAAAGTGAAGTAAAAAAATATTTATAATAAAATAAAATTAAATCTTTATATATAAGATGACCGACCTGAGCACCAAACAGGACTACTTGAACGAAATTGAAAAATGGAACCTTGATGTTTCTATTAAAAAGCCCACGATTAAATGGACTAAGCCTGACATTGTTTCTTTCTATGAGCAATACAAACCCCGCGACGACAATGTGAAAGTAGTTATTCCGTTGGAGGCTACATTAGAAAAAATGATGGAGGAACAAAGCACTCCTTTTAAGGAAACAGATCTTGTTGTGAGAGACTGGAACTACCGAAATCAAGGCTAATGTTGGCGAAGAAATAGTTACTGCTACATGTACAGAAGAAGGATGCATATTAAAGAAAGATGTTGTTCTTCAATATGGAAAATATGCACACAAAAACATTGAAGATGTAGCCAAAATTGATAAACCATACCTTGAATGGTTAGTTCAACAGCAGTGGTGCCAAAATGTGGATGACATAAAAAAATTATTTAAATCATTGATATTTTATTCAATTAATTTTTTTTTTTTGCTTTCTGTATCACTGATCCTCTACGAAGTTAGCAATAATATTGACATTTCCTCCTCCACCAGCAGAGACAGACTTCTGTGTAAAAGTCAATACATCGCTAGGAGACAGATATATATCATAATTTCTAAGATTAATTTGTTGAGTTGAAGCACTATTTACATATAGTTTAAAAATTGTTGTTCCGTTTGCGATAGCACTCGCCTTAGTGTCAGTATCTACAATCGAATACTTAGAATCAACATCTGCAAAACCTGCTCCAGTTAGTGTTCCATTTAATACCATTCTGACAACATTTGACTTAGTATCTTCATTCGTAATACTTATCAAAGTGGGATAAACATTTGAATAATTTGTTAAATTAGCACCGCCCGCATCAAATGTTGCTTTATTCCTGATACTAATAATAGGGCTTTCAGTTGTGTTTGCTGCTTTACTTCCTTCCACTTCGTTTGTTATACTTGTGTTTATTGTATTACTTCCTTCAATAGATAATCCAACACTTGCTGTTTTAAGAGTTTGAATTCCGATAGCAGCATCATTCCTCATTAGGGCGGTAAATGGTAAAGTAGTGTTTCTTAGACTTACACCTGTGTTGGCATTTGCATACTTAATTGTATGGACTAATTGAAATTCGCCTGTCGTAGGATTTTCAATAGAAAACCTTATAGCACCAAAGCCTAAATATTGAAATTGAATTTGGAATACATTTCCTTTACTCCAATTAATAATGGGCATATCTTTTGTTCCATTGCACGGGTCATCCCAGATTGCTTGTTGAATATAAGTTGCTGCCCCTCCTTTGGCATGTAGAATACTCATCCCGATATTAGTTTTATAAAAATAAAAACCATTTGAAAAATCACTTTCACCAATTCCTACACACGAATAATAGGATTTTGTGTCATCAGTTGTCCATATAGCAGTGAAGCGACCAACAACACCCATACCCGTCCGATATTTTATTATTCTTTTACTTGTTAGGATAGCGGTTGAAGTATTGTTTGCTTGAGTTGCTAATTCTGCCATATTACTATTGAAAGAAACACTCGCATTTGTCTGAGTTAATGACCATATTCGTGTATTAATAGTGTATGGAAAAATTTCCTGAACAACTGGCGTAAGTTGGCTTGTTAGTGCTTCGCCGAAAGCGGTTTTCATATTATTGGTTTCAATATTACCATCATATCCAACTTTGACATTTATAAAATCTCCGTCTGGATTTTGTGCGATCAAGTTTCTCTGGTGAGTAGTCATCTCTTGTGTATATAAACAAAAAAAAATAATTTCTTTTTTCTTTTTTATTTATTTTTTCTAACTCATCAAAATTTCAATCCCCTTCACAAGCACACTTCGTTGAAGAATGGCAAATGTGTAATGGTTAAGATTATTTCCCGCAGTGGTTGAAACAAATTCATATCGTCTCTCAGTGTCAAGGCTCAGACCACTCACCTCATAGCCATCGGTATCCTTATCGCACAGCGGGCGGTTATTATCAAAGGAATCAACATGAAACCAGTTGTAGTGATACACATTTGAATTCAAAATGGCACTCCCCTTTAATTTAATTTTCAAAAGCATATAATCCTCATTCTTCAAAGTATCAACATCAAATTGTTGAAGACGAGTTCCGTCAAGGGTTGTGTAGTATGTCTTAATTTTCTTTGAAGCAGTATTCGGGTAGGCAACACCATCAGTTCTATTATCATTATCAAAAGCAGTGTAAGAAGTCTCAGTATTGTTGAAAGCGGAAGTATAAATACGACGAATTCTTTCACCCTGTGAGCGGTTCATCTTTATAACGAAATTTTGCTGTGCTGTTTGAAGATTTTGTTTCCAAGCAATGGGATATTCAATCTTAAAAGGAAAGCATTCACCAGCGATCTTCTGTTGGACACCAAGAATAACATTAGGATCAGTTTCCACGGCAAGAAACAAATTCAAATCAGAAATAGTAGCACCAACAGCACTTGCTGTAGCACCAGCAGAGATAGCACTAATATCAGTTCCGTAGAAGAAAGTTCGATTGGTTGCCTCCCACACAATACGCATATCCAAAATTTCATTGAAACCGATTGTCTTATCAAGTTCAAAAATAGTTCCAAACAGCATTCCCAAAGGAAGTTTAACACTGATAACTGGGTCATCGCCAGTATTACTACCACCTTCAAAATACTTCGCCTCATCATAATCTACATTAACAAGGTTGTAATTTCCCGCACCGCTTGTAGCAGTCGCGCTGTCGTTAAAACGTCTGGCATTCACACTCGGGACTTTATAGTAATTATTAACTGCTGTTATGAGTGTAGCAGTATCAACAACATCAGCAATCGCTTTCTTTTCAGTTCTACTTCCTACAACAAATCTTTCCAACATTACACTTTTGAAGCATCGCACCAGAGCCAGTTTTGCCTTCGGTGGCGGGGTCATAGTCTCCGTGATTTTCCAAGGCCTTAAAATTTTCAAAACTAATCTCAGGTTTCCAAATCATCTTAGTGTAATTTCCAACGTGTTGAAGATTACACAGATACTGTTTGTTTGATTTGAAGTGTGTTTCTTTTACAGAAATTATATCCGATACATTTACTCCACATTCACACTCAAATCTCTTTTGAAGTCTATATTCTCTATTTTTTCTTAAAAGGTTTTCTTTATTATTTTCATAATACTTTTTCCAATTGTTTGACCTGTGGGTTTTATTGTCTTTTCTATATTGAATTAAATATTCTTTTTTCTCATCAGTCCAATCTTTCCTAGTTCTTCCAGCGATACATCTATTCACACATTTCATATTTCTTATGCATTCTCCTTCTCGCTTTTCCAATTCTATTTTGCTTTCACACTGACACAATTCTATTAATGCAATATAGGCATCGTCATATTCCAACATTTTAAATGAAGTTGAAAAATTCTTCTTATTATTTTGATATTGTTTCATATCATACTTATGTTTAGCAATTCTTTGTGCTAATGTTTGAGTTGTTGAACCGATATAAATTTCATTTGTCTGGTGAGACCTGATAGCATAAATTTTTCCTTTTTTGTAGTCTGGCATATTATTTCATATTCTTTATATTCTTTTTTTCTTTAATACATTATTCAGATATACGTATCAAAACCATACCCGTGCTGTGCTTTTAATTTCTCCTCTTCATCTTCTTTCAAATCTGTGTAGCCACTGGCGAATTTAAACCTTACACCTTTTGAACGAACGAGAAGAAACCGCATAGCAAACCATCCACAAGTTGAGGAAGTATCACTCTGCTCTTTTACTTGATTAACCTTCATTAATAAATAACTATCGGGGTGGCTTTGGTCAATTAGTCTTTTCATTTGTTGTTGAAAGTCTTCCGTCGGCTCGTAAAGTGCTAAAGGGTCATACACTTCAACATTCCTGTCTTTATCCAGACTTACCCATATAGCAATCCAATGAGACCCCGCTTGTTTGTGATTGTCCAAATTCATAATAAATCCGTATCGCTTTCTTTTTTCTGGATTTAGTTTGTAAATTTCATCACTGGCTATCGCTCCGAGATACCATCCATATTTTTTCATTATGTCGTCTATTTCATAAGTCATTAGTCCCCGCCCCTCTCCAGTTTGTTCGTCTGGCTGTTGCTGTCCAAAGGACGCATCACCAACTTCGTTGGTGCGCTCCTCTTGCTGTGGCTCAGGCTGTGGCTCCTCTGGCTGTGGTTGCTGTGGCTCAGGCTGTGGCTCTGGTTGCTGTGGTTGCTCTGGCGTCTCCGCGACGCTCGTGGGTATGGTAGGGGTAGAAACCCCCTCCAGTTGCTGTTCATTTCTATATTTATTTATAAGAGCATTAACATAATCTTTTTTTCTCATTGAATGGGTCCATTCTTTTCTTGATAGATACTTTTTAATATTTTCTATGGAAAACACTTTATTAATCAAATCTTCTAAACCACTTCCCGTTTGTAAGCCCAAATATTCTGCTAGTTTCTTTTTTACTTCGTCCTTATTTTGTCCAACATCTATTTTATGTTCTACAATTTTGTCTATTATCCATGATGCCCTTTGGTTCCAACCTTTAACATCGTGGCCTTCATTTTTAAGTTTTTCCCTTAGTGCTTCACCAAGAATTTTAATAGTAAGTTTTTTCTCAATATTACTATTTGACAATCCATTCTTCAACATTGCTTTGTATTTAGCCTCCTCTAGTTGGTTTCCAATATTTTTATTTAATGCTTCTTGTGCTCCTAGCGATTTTTTCATTTGGTCTATTGTCATTTTCTGTTCTTGAAATTGTTTTATGCTTTCTGCTATACTTTGTATTTTAGCAGGTTGCCAATTATTTATATCTGCTTGAGTAAAAACTCCCGAATTTATGATTAATTTTTTATTTTCTTCAAATTCTTTATTCGGTTTAATTTTTACCTCTGGCTGTGCCTGTTGTTCTTGTGGTTGTCCCTGCTGTGCAGGCATAATATATTGTTGTTGTGGTGGTGGCATAATGGCTAATCTTTGGTTCCTTTGCTGTTCGTATTGTAAATCCTCTATGAGTTTTTGCTCCCTTCTTAGTTCTCTGTCTTTTTGTTCTTGTCGTTCCTTGATATCTTCCATGTCTTTTCGGTGTTGCCTCTTCTTTTCTTCTTCAGCATCAACTCGTGCTTTTTTCTCTTTTTGGTCAATCTCATCAATCTTTTCGTATTTCTGCTTTCTGAGTTTGTCTAAGTGGTCATTAATGGCGGTTCTAGTATTTTGCTCAATCTCTGACAGGCTCTGGACTTTTCGCAAGTCTTCCTAGTTTGTTTTTTTCTTTGCTTTTGGTCTGCTCAAGTATTTCATAAAAAGTTTAACAATTTGAAGTGTGCTCATATCATTTGTTTTTTTACCGAAATTAAGATAATATGTTTTACCCTTCTGGATAATACATGGTTTCCCGCTTTTATTTCTATAAACCCGCGGTGGTCTTAATTTCTGTTTCTTCGCTTTCTTGACGACCATTCTATGCTTAATGGCTTCTGGCCGTAGGTCGTTCAAATACTGGCTTGACATAATCACCTTTGATTTATAGTGTCTGTTCTTTTTTAACAAATCACTTACGGACTTGTCTCTTAATCCACTTCCTAAATCATCCAAAACAAAAACAACCTCTGGAGAAATATACTTACTTGGCCTTTCTTTCTTCTCACCTCCTTCTTCTTTTTTCTTTTCCTTTCCGAAATAAAGAAATTGTGGCTTCTCTATTTCTTTTTTGTCCTGTTTTACTTCTCCTTCGTGTTGCTCGTCATGTCTGTTCAGTTTGTCTAACTCATAATCAATAACATTTACACCATCTGATTTAAGAAAGGTATATATAGCCATCGGGTTTCCCCTGTTCTTAAAGTGCTTAACCATTGCTTTATAAATGTAGTCCTTGTGTATCGTTGAAGCAATAATTACAATACGGGTTTTTCTGTCTGTAGTCCGTTTCAGTATTTCAAAGAGTGCTGTCGTTTTACCGCTCTTCTTACGGGCAAGCAAAAATATGTTAGCATACGGCTCATTGAATAATTTATAACCTTTTGCTTTTTTGTTTCCATCACCCTCTTGTTTTACTGGCTTCACCTTGACATTATTAATCTTCATCATCTTATATATTAAGCAACGAATTCCAAACACACAACAATTCGGCCTGCTAAATTTCCTGTGTCAATATTTCCGCTGTCAGTTTCAAGGACTTTAAATGTATATTGTCCGTCAGTCCATCCTACAACGCCCAAATTATAACCGAGATTTGAAATGTTTGCTGTGGTGCTGTCCGCAAATGTTCCAATAATTCCAATTCTGTCCATATAAAGAATTCTGGTTTTGGTTTCGGTCTGGTCGTTCATATAGTGGATAAATTTTACATTCATTTTGGTGGGTGTGAATGACATTTGAATATTTTTATTAAATGTTTTGCTTCCTCCAGCAAAATCATTGCTCAGAAAAATAATCTTTTGGTATTTATAGTCAGCCATGATGTACTCTATATTAGTGCTAATAACTTTTTATTAATTAATATTTCTGCTCGGACTGCCTGCGACTTTTACTCACGGGTCAGTGAGAAAAAAAATGAGAGTTGTGCTTATTGTATAAAGCAAGGAATAGAAACCAAATTTAAATGTGTGTATAAACCTTTTAGTGATTGGTGTGTTAGTTTTGATGAAGCCCTGCCGTTAATCTGCGCCGGCGATAGTTCTTGGTATAAAATACATTTATACGAGTGCTCACTTCTTTGAACTAGAAGGCGATGAAAGGCAAATGCCGATAAGCAATGTTAGGATTCCGACATAAGTATTAGCAACCTCGCACGGCAAGTTCTTTTCAGATAGCCTCACGATACAAAGTGCTATAATGGCAACGATGATACCCATTTGAAATAAGTATTTAATAAGTCGGCTGTCTGTCGGTCTGTTTTTTATACAACAACAATTCCAGTTATCTTCCAATTCGTGCTCTATTTTTTTTTCCTCAGTCTTTAGTTCTACTTCAAGAACACGAGACTTTAATTCTGGAGTTAGTTCGCCGTCTATTTCAATGACTGGCGGTGGTCTATGAAATCTAGTTGTATTATTTGACATTTGAAAAAACGGCCACTCTGATTTCGGCTAGTTGGTTTGCTTGGTCTTGTAGTATATTCATAAGATTTTTATTTTCTTTTTCTAAATTATCTACCTTTTCTGATAATTGTTGAACCGATTTAATTAATGGTGCGATAAACTCGGAATAACCTATACCATAACCGACACCACCACTATCAACACATTTAACATCTTCTGGATTAACACTCACGCCTTTCAATTCGTATTCTTTTCTTTGCTTTGGACACGGAACCATAATTGTTTCTTTTATAAAACCGCCAAAATCTAGCATATCCATTTCTGTTAGTATCTCTTCTAATTCCTGTGCTATTAAGCCAGTCCTACATTTCTTTTTGTCATCAATCATACGATAGCAAACTGGATTTAGCTTATTAATAAAATCTAAGCCTAAGCATTCATTTATATCTTCTTTTTTTCTCCTGTCTGAATATTGAATTGGATTAGACAATACCCATAACTGACCATCGCTTGCTCTTAATGACATTAAAGCAGTATTTGAATTATTCTCCCATATGAACCCACTCGTTGAAGAACCATTCACTCTAAATCTAATAGCATAAGAAGTTAATCCTCCACCACCTCCTGCTGGTGCTGTTCCTCCACTTAATGATTTATTATTCCCAGACTGAGACATATAAATTCCCCAGTTTGAATCAGTAGCATCCCACATAAATATTCCTCTCGCATTCGTCCCGTCTGTTTGTCCTTGAATTGCTATTTTTGCCCCATTAGTTGATGCTGATGCCGTTGTTAGTGTGCCTGTGTATGTAATCCCCGCATTTGCCGTTATTAATCCACTCGCAGTTAATGTTGTTGTTGATACACCAGCATTTGCCGTTATTAATACACTTGCGGTTGCGGTTGTTGTTGATATCCCCGCACTAGCCGTCATTAACCCTTTTGTCCATAAAGTCCCGTTTGCCCCATTTAATGACATCAACAATTGCTCTGCTGAATTTTCCCACACAAAACCATCCGCTGAAGCATTACCACTCCTAAATCTTACAGCAAAGCCTGAAATATCGTTGCCTGCCACCGCTGTTCCTCCACCTAATGATTTACCAGCCCCCGGTTGAGCCATATAAATACCCCATCCTGAGTTGTCTGTATCCCACAGAAATATACCCTGTCCATTTCCTCCATCTACTTTATTTTGAATAGATAACTTACAACCACCATCTGCTGTTATTAATCCGCTCGCGGTTAGTGACGTCGTTGATATACCCGCGGTTGAAGTAATTGTTGTTCCCGTTATTGTTCCGCCATTTGTTATATTGTTTGAGTTCATATCTAAGGCACCATAAAACCGCATACCGCCAGCATTGTTAAAACGGACAATGTCAGACGAAGCACTTTTATTATCCAAAAGTTTTGAAATATAAAGTCCTGCTCCTTTTACATCAAATGCTACATTCGTGAATACATAACCTCGTTGGTTCGCTGTTCCACTTGTAGCAGTATTTAGAGTAAATAAGAAATACTGATAATCACCTGATGTCTGTGAAAAGAATATATCTCCTCCATTTTGGTTTAATATCCTCGCCCCATTATATGTTATATTTCCACCATTAGTGATAGTTTGATTATTAAAATCGGCATTGTTCGTTAAAGTTAGATATTTTATCGTAGTGCTTGCCCCATTAAATGTTTTACTTCCTGTTATGGTTTGGTCTGTTGTTAGTTTTACATTTTGCCCGTCCAATGTGTCCGCATACCCTTTTGTCGCTCCGTCCGTCGCTAATGTCGGAGTTCCAAGGTTGGCTATTTTGCTACTATTACAATCTAGCCCCGAAGCATTTACCCAACCGACGATTACCCCATCAATAATAAAACTTATTTTTTTCGCCGAAATTTCAAAGTTGTAATATGTTGCAGTTTTCATATCCAAACTAGCAATTGACCCGATATTACTGGTAGAATTGAAAACGATGAATGTGCCCTTTGTTGTTGAATTGATTGAATTTCCAGTTATTTCAACACCACTGCTAAATGTCTTAATTCCTGCTATGGTTTGGTTTCCTGTTAGTTTCACATTTTGCCCGTCTAATGTATCCACATAACTTTTATTTGCTCCGTCCGTTGTTGCTGATGGTGTGGCTAAGTTTGTTATTTTGTTGTTATTCAAAGATAGTGTAGTGTCAGTTGCGGTTATAATTAAAGTATTACCTGAATATAACTCAACATACGAACCCGTTATTTGTATCGGATACCAAGTCGCTGTTGCTGTTTTTTGTGCTGCAATCATTCCTATTTTTGTATCAAAGGCTATGCCGATGCCGTCAAAAGTAGAAGGATTGGACGAACCACTTACTTCTAAAGTTGATGTAAAATTTTTATTCCCCGCTAGGGTTTGGTCTCCTGTTAGTTTAACCACCGAAGTATCAAGGACAGAAACATCAACACCATCAACAAGATTAACATTTGTTATGCTTTGGCTTTTCATATCAATACCCGCACTAGCATTTATTACACTGCTAAATGTTTTAATTCCTCCTATGGTTTGGTCTCCTGTTAGTTTGACCACCGAACCATCAACTGCGAGATTAGCGAGATTAATTCCATTATATGTAGAAGCCCCTGAAATAGCAAAACCACCCATATTTAGTCCTCCCGTCATACTAGCAGTTCCGTCTAATCTAAGAAATGGTGGTGTGGTGTTTCTGCATTGCCCCGTGCTATTAATGAGTAATTGGTTATCTGCTGGAAAGCCTGTTATTGTCACATCGCTATGTGAGTCTATACTTCCACTCGCTGACACCTTATTATTATTATCATTATGCTCAAATATCCATTCATCAACACCTTTGTCATTTAGTAAATTAACTCCTGTTATATTCTTCATTCCCATACTAATGTTGCCTGTTTCATCAACATTTATTGGAAATGTTTTATTGACCCAGTTTATTGAATTATATGTTAGATAACTATTCATTGCTATTGGTGTGGTTATATCCACATCTGAAAGTGTATCAATTGAACCAAGGGCTGTATTCTTCCATTTGCCTTCTACATCGTTGTAAGTTAAGTATTGCCCGCTCGCTTGCGCAAATATGTTTGTATCTATCAAATTGTATAAACTGGTTTGGTGCGGATTGGAAGTATTGCTTCTGTGTTGAGTTGAGGCTTTGACTTCATCATTATCCCTTACTCGTTGCTCTGTGTAGTATAAACGGCTTCCTTCTTTGATATCAGTAGTTGATTTGGTAGATAACCTTGTATCAAATCGTAAATCAGTATAGTAGAGGTTCAAAGGGTTTTCATCTTCTGGCACTCTGTCTGTATTTAAGCCTACTATGTTTGTGTTGGTTAAGTCTAAGTTAAGTATGTTTAGACTATCAACAGCCAACTCATTAAGGCCAAGTAATGATTTATATTGCGACATTATATTATTTATATATTTATTTATTTATTTAAAAATACTAAAATATAATAATCTTAGTATAAATGCAGTCTCCCGAAGCAAGTCGTAAGAACTGGGGAAGTGCTGTGGAAGGAATAAAAGCAAAAGCGAAACAACGAAAAATGGAACATGCCAAAAAGGTTTTGGAACAATACCGAAATGCGGTCAAAAGTGAAGATGATGATATGGAACGATTGGCAGAGATAGAAAATAAAAATGTGGCTAACGATATCATTAATGAGAAGGACCAAGATGACACACCAGAGCAGAGCAGTGATAGTGAAAGTGAATGTGATTTTACTGATATCATTGCTGAAAAGATGGCTAATATGAAAATCAAAAGAGCGAAAGCGGAAACTAAGAGAGAAAAGAAGAAGAGTAAGAAAGCAGAGCCTGAGCCAGAGAGTGAAGAAAGTGAAAGCGAAAGTAGCGAAGAAGAAGAACCGAAGCCAAAGAAAGGCAAAGGTAAGAAGTCTAGTAGTGTGAGTGTAAAAGTATATAATCAATCTTCTGGTGGTGGTAAGAAGGAAAAAAATAATGATGTATCGCGGATGTTTCTTAAGTTCTAAAGTCCAAATGTAAATAATCCAATTAATCTATTAACTTTAAATTCTTGATGTCGTTTCGTTTTTACATGATGTGCTATATTTTTTTTCAAGTATCTTCCGCCACAATCACAATGAATATCAATTTTGTTTTTTCTTTCCATTCATCCCTGTATTTATTTAATTTTTGTTTATTGTTTTCATAATAGTTTTGGACTTGTTTTCTTATTTTATCTCCTTTGACTTCGTAATAATGTTTGTTGTACATAAGTGTTTCGTGTTTGTGCTCATTTCTATATTTAGTTTGATATTCAGTTATCTTATCTCTGTATTCCTCAAGATATTCTTTTCTTGCTCTTCCAGCAATATTTTTATTTACACAATTTAATTCTCTAATTAACTCACCTTCTTTTTTATGTAATTCCATTTTGTTATTACAAGGATACAATTCAATTAATTCTATGTAAGCATCATCGTATTTTACAATTTCATAAGATGTCATATAAGGAGACTTTGAATTTAACCATCGTTTATAATCTATTTTATGGCTATGTAGTCTTTTATATAATGGTTGAATAGTTGAGCCGATATAAATTTCATCTGTCTTGTAAGACCTTAATGAATAAATTTTCCCTTCCTTGTAATCAGGCATTATCGTTTTATATCGTTTGTTATCGTTATATATAATATATAATAAAAATTTAAAATAGAATTAATTATATAATATGTCTGATTTAGACCATAAACATACAATTATTAATAACCAAAATCGTAATAGTCAATTAGAAGACACACCTACTGGAGAAGAAATTCAAAGAACAAAAGAAGAAGCCCTTGAAATACACCACCAGAAAAAGAACCCGAAAATATGGAATACTATATGGGTTGATTAGACCAAGTTTTCTTAGACTTAGCAGATATGAGTAAGATAAAAGATAAGAAAGGAAATAAAGGATATGCTTGGATGCTTGTTTGGATTGATTGTCATTCAAGATATTTAATCATCATTCCATTAAAAAATAAAACAGCGAAAGAAGTTCATTATGCTTTGAAATCTATACCTTATAAACCTAAATCAATTACAACCGACAGCGGAGGAGAATATAAAGGTGCTACTCGTGATTATTTTATTCAAAATGGTATTAAGCACAATGTGGTTGAAGTAGGGGACCACAGAGCGCTAGCGGTTGTTGATAGAGTTATAAGGAGTATTAGAAGGTGGTTAGATTTATTATTTGAAACTAATAGAAATTTTGACTGGGTAAGTTATATTCAAGACTTGGTTAATGCTTATAATCATAAAGTTCATAGGGGAATTCAGGCCAGACCGGTGGACGTCTTTGCTAGAAGAGACAAAAATAAACAGACTATCACTCGTGATAACCTTATTAATGAATTCAATGTCGGCGATAATGTAAGAAAGGAAAACAAACGGAATCTATTTTCCAAAGGAGGAAAGACTTTCAGCAAAATTATTTATAAAGTTAAAGGCCGTTCCGGATTTAAAATCATATTAAATAATGACGAGTTAGTAAGCCCGAGGGATTTATTGAAAACAGATTTTACAAAACCTATTGATGAAGAGAAAGACATAAAACAACAAACAAAAGAAATTATAAAGGAAAAGAAAACAAAAGAATTGCTAAAGAGAGAAGAAATAGAACCAGAAAACAGATTGGAAGGAACACGTCAAAGAAAAAAGAAAGTCATTTTAGATTACGATTTATAAACCGAACACATTCAATCCAATGAGATTATTAAAATGTTTGTCTGTTTTCTTATGACAAGATTTATGACTTGTTGAAATCATACATCCACATTCACATAATATTTTTTCCTTCGCTTTCTTATATAGTTTTTCTTTATTAATTTCTAAATAATTTTTTTTGTATTTCTTAATATATTATTTATTTAATTCACTATACACTTTCATTTTTTCAGTCATTTTATCTTTATTTTTTAACCAGTAATCATTCCTATATTTTTTAACTCTCTCTTTGTTTTCTTCCATATATTGTTTTTTTCTTTTGATTGTTTCTCTCTTTATTTTCTTCATTCCACTCTTTTTTTGTTCTTCCTGCGATTTGTTTATTTACACAATTTTCACTCGCTCTAATTATTTCTCCTTCTCGCTTACAAAGTTCCATTTTATTATTACAAGGAAACATCTCAATAAGTTCAATGTAGTTGTCATCATCTTTTAAAATCTCGTGTGATGAAATATACCACTTGTTTGTTTTGAAAAGTGATCTGTGGTCATACAATCTTTTATGTAGTGGGTTTGTAGTAGAACCAATATATATATTTGGTCGGTCTGGTGTGAGCGGATAGCATAAATTTTTCCTTGCTTGTAGTCGGGCATTGTCCTTTTATGTCTTATTATGTCCTTAAACTTATGGAATTTACCACCACTCACCAGAAAAAGCATAAAAACTTCAAACACTTCTCACACCAACCACCTAGGGGCTCAGGTCAAAAAGCCCCCGTGTGGCTTTTTTACATGGACAACTTTTCTCTTTTTCGGCAAATTGGAGTTGGAAGAGGAAGACGAAAAAAGATCAATTTAATGATACATACTTTTTTCTTGTAGTGTGCTGTAGAAGGCTATTTGGTTGTTTTTGTTTCTTTGTATTTATTTTACGGGAAATCCATAGGAGGGGGTGCGACACACAAAACGAAGTCGTGGATTTTGCAAAAATTCACGACGAGATTTTGTGTATCATCTACTCAATTGGCAGGAGATACATTAATAATAATAATAATAATAATAATAATAATAATAATAATAATAATAATAATAATAATAATAATAATAATAATAATAATGTATCTCCTGCCAATTGCTGAACCAAAAGGCCATGTGCATCCAGTCCTCCATTCCATAAGGAAAGTCTCCACACCAATCGGTGGAATAAAGGAAGTGACGGCATAGAACATTACTCTAGGAGCTTTATACCAATCAGCCCATTGAAAAGGACCAATGGCCTATGTACTCCCTAATAATAATAATAATAATAATAATAATAATAATAATAATAATAATAATAATAATAATAATAATAGTGTATCTCCTGCCAATTGCTGAGCCAAAAGGCCATGTGCATCCAATCCTCCATTCCATAAGGAAAGTCTCCACACCAATCGGTGGAATAAAGGAAGTGACGGCATAGAACATTACTCTAGGAGCTTTATACCAATCAGCCCATGGAAGGAACCGATGGCCTATGTACTCCCTAATAATAATAATAATAATAATAATAATAATAATAATAATAATAATAATAATAATAATAGTGCTTCTCTGTCAATGGCTGATGCATTTCTGCACATGCGCCTCCATCGTCTCACCCGTGAGGGGAGTACGAAGAATTGACGATAGGCTCTAATGACACCCCCGCAAGGGCAGTTCCAACACTTCCAGACGGACCGGTATGTTCAATGAAAATACTGGTCCAGACGGACCGGTATGTTAATAATAATAATAATAATAATAATAATAATAGTGCTTCTCTGTCAATGGCTGATGCATTTCTGCACATGCGCCTCCATCGTCTCACCCGTGAGGGGAGTACGAAGAATTGACGATAAGCTCTAATGACACCCCCGCAAGGGCAGTTCCAACACTTCCAGACGGGCCGGTATGTTCAATGAAAATACTGGTCCAGAAATAGACCGGTATGTTCAATGAAAATACTGGTGGCACCGACGGGAATCGAACTGGCGACAGGGCCCAGATGGTAGAACTTGACCACTGGGCTATCACGGTGTCCAAAATAATAATAATAATAATAATAATGATAATAATACTATATCTGAGGCGTACTGATGCAGCTAATGGCATATCCTCAACGGACATAAGCCTCCAATACCCTTGTTCGAGGTCCTCCACCCCCCCGTGTCAGTCTCTCGCCTGATGATCGGGGCCACCGATGGAGCTCCTGAGGGCAAGACTGCACTAAGCCGAGGTTATTCCGCAGTCCCAGCAACCTCTTGCAAGACGTCACCGAATGTGCAAGTGCATACACCAAGCGCGGTTGCTAGAGCTGCCTCGAAACCCCACCCATAACAACCTGGTGTCTGCTGGGTCCTGGGCTATCAACCAGCATATGCGGAGTTTAAGATCTTTTACGCGCGCAACGACCCTCCTCCCCAGCATCTATCACCAAAGGGTTATGAGTTGGCGTCACAGTTTAACGCCTTGAGGCCATTGGGCTGGAACTCTGTTTAGCAAGTGTGACTAGGTTTTTTCATCGGGATTTCCCTCAAATATGTCACAGTCAACACTCCAAGGCAGATTTACTATATCTGAGGCGTACTGATGCAGCTAATGGCATATCCTCAACGGACATAAGCCTCCAATACCCTTGTTCGAGGTCCTCCACCCCCCCGTGTCAGTCTCTCGCCTGATGATCGGGGCCACCGATGGAGCTCCTGAGGGCAAGACTGCACTAAGCCGAGGTTATTCCGCAGTCCCAGCAACCTCTTGCAAGACGTCACCGAATGTGCAAGTGCATACACCAAGCGCGGTTGCTAGAGCTGCCTCGAAACCCCACCCATAACAATCTGGTGTCTGCTGGGTCCTGGGCTATCAACCAGCATATGCGGAGTTTAAGATCTTTTACGCGCGCAACGACCCTCCTCCCCAGCATCTACCACCAAAGGGTTATGAGTTGGCGTCACAGTAATAATAATAATAATGTATCTCCTGCCAATTGCTGAGCCAAAAGGCCATGTGCATCCAATCCTCCATTCCATAAGGAAAGTCTCCACACCAATCGGTGGAATAAAGGAAGTGACGGCATAGAACATTACTCTAGGAGCTTTAAACCAATCAGCCCATGGAAAGGGACCGATGGCCTATGTACTCCCTAAATAATAATAATAATAATAATAGTGCTTCTCTGTCAATGGCTGATGCATTTCTGCACATGCGCCTCCATGGTCTCACCCGTGAGGGGAGTACGAATAATTTGACGATAAGCTCTAATGACACCCCCGCAAGGGCAGTTCCAACACTTCCAGACGGGCCGGTATGTTCAATGAAAATACTGGTCCAGACGGAGCGGTATGTTCAATGAAAATACTGGTGGCACCGACGGGAATCGAACTGGCGACAGGGCCCAGATGGTAGAACTTGACCACTGGGCTATCACGGTGACCAAAATAATAATAATAATAATAATAATAATAATAGACTTATCAGTCAATTGGCCTTTGATCCTGTCGGACATGTGCCTCCATTGGTAGCACGGGTTCGTTCGGTGACGCAGCTCCGCTCCAAAGACTCGACTGGCGGTGCAATGTGCAAATGAGCGTGCTGTGCATGTGCAAGTGGGTGCAAGGAGTGAGAGGAGTTATCTGCCGAGAAGAAGTCCGCGACGCTGCGCTGACCTCCACCTACAACAGATCTAGCCAGACATTCTACCTGACTAGGCCTTCCCCTCCTTCTACCCACCTCCTGAACGACCGTGAGGTCGATCACCTCCTCCTCCTCCTCCGCCCCCTCTGCCTCCCTGGTCTGCGCCTCCAACTCCTCCCACTCCTTCCAGATGGTGGCAACAAACCTTCCTAACTCCTCCTCCACCTCTTCTGGGACAGGGATAAACAAAACGCCGAGCATCGCCGCCATCTTTTCATCCTCCCCCTTCAGCCATTCCTCTTTGAAGAGCCTCATCTCCTCCTCCGCCTCCCGCAGTTCCCTGTGATAAAAGCCCTCCTCGATTCAGCATGAGGGGCTGCCGGGCTTGCGCCTCATCGATAAACTTAAACAGTGCCTCACGAGAGCTCGCAAACGTTGTGCAATGCAGCAGGAAGTGACTTAACGACTCGTTAACCTCAGTGCCACACAAGGCGAAACAGCTTGAGCAGTCCGGCGAGCATGAGCCAAATTTGGATCGGTAGAGGCGAAGGCGATTGTTGCAGCTCAACAATCGCCTTCTGATAAGGTTGTGACTTCCCCCCTCCAGCGCCCGCCAACGTGGGAAAGCAGAGCGGGAAGACATCTGGCTAAGCAGCACCCTAAGCCCATCAGAGGGCTTAGCCTGCCGCTCCCAGCCAGCTACTTCCTGCCGGACAGACCATTCCTTTACCACCTCGTTCCAGTTCGCCAGAGCGGCCCGCCAGTCCTTATCATCTACCGTGCCATCTTCGTTCACGACCCGCTTGAGCGCATCCAAGCCCTCCCGCAGCCTGTGATCTGCTAAGATCAAATTTTCCGTATCTTCCTTCCATTTGCACCGACCCGTGTTGTAAAGCCTGCGTGTTAGCGCTGTGTTGCCCAGTAACTCGATGCGCCCTAGGAACCGAAGCCGGGCCGCCTTGGCAAGGATGCTAAAACTCGGCGTGCGGCCTAAACCCCTGGTGATGCAGCCGCTTGTGCGCGTACCAACACCCAAGATGACCCGCAGGGGCGCTACCAACGCGCCCTCCAGCTTACTCAGCTTGTTGGCGCCCGGCAGATCCCAAAAAGCCGATGCGTAAAGCAACTTTGCGCCAACCATTTGCTGCCAATTCATCAGCCGGAGACGCGCTGGAACTTCGTGGGCAATCCAGAGGGGGTAGTAGGCAGCCGTTCCCGCTACAGTGATTTCCGCCGCCCGCTTCGCTTGCGGTTTATCGGAGAGGGTGTCCGTGAGCAGAACTCCCAGGTATTTGTAGTGGTCGGTGACGTTGAGAACCTTGCCCCGGAACCTCACGCATGGGGGCGACTTTTTTGACTTGGCGTGCCCGTATATCGGCATGACTTCCGTCTTGCCCGGTTTCAGGTTGATTTCAAGCCGATAGTCCTCCACGAATGTCGCCACGACATTTACAATCTGTTGAAGCTCCGTGACACTATGCGCAATTACCGCAACGTCGTCGGCGTAAAGCAGGGTCCGTATGTCTTCGATGCGGTTGAGGTCCTCGATCTCCAACTCTTTCGCGATTCGGACCGTTAGCTCATCCATGAAGACGTTGAACAGCGACGGTGACAACGGCGACCCTTGCTGAACTCCCATCTCTTCCAGCACTTCACCAGTGAGTTCGCCATCGACTAGCACTCGCGATGACGTTCTTCGGTAAAAACGCCGCAGAATGCGATAGAACTTGCCCTGTACCCCCATCTGGGTTAGCCTCTGAAACAACCCGGCCCGCCAAACCGTAGGGAATGCCTTTCTCAGATCCACGAACAAAACGAAAGAACGGAGGCCAGCTTGTTGTCTAAGGCGCAGACGCTCCTTAAGGACAAAACTCTGGTCCCCCGTACTACGTTTTGGCCGGAACCCACCCTGCTCTGGGCGCAGCCTGCCCGGCTAATCGATGAAAGCCGTAAGCCTCGCCGCCATAAGGGACAGATACATCTTACCAGACAGCTCAGAATCGCGATGTCTCTCCAATTTTCCGGATCGGTTGGGTCGCCTCCTTTTGGGATGTTGACGATAATCGCTTTGCCCCAGTCGCTGGGGGTGTATTCGCACGATTTCAACCAGTTGAAGAAGCGCACCAGAAAGCTCACAATCCGCGTGCCTCCGTACTTGAGCATCTCGTTCTTGATCTTATCCGGTGAGCACGCTTTGTGATTCTGGAGATTTTCCTGGCAGAGCTCCACTTCCTTCTCGGTGTAATCATAGTCCAGCGGGCCCGTCTCAGTCCGGATCTCCTCGGCTTGCGCCATGGCCTCATATTGGTCGCGCAGGTTGTCGTTATACTGGAAGGTTTCGCGGGCCTTCCGCTCGGGCTCAATCCGCGCTGCTTCCTCATCGGAACCGACTTCCTCTACACATGCATCCTCCAAAACTGGTTTTCTTTGGGGACCACCATACGTCGGCGGTATTCTTCCCATTCTTGTAGTTTTTCCCGGAGTGTGCATGCCAGAGTGCCATCGGGCTTCCGAACAGGAGCAGAAGCTTTGGACCGCCGAACCCGCCCAAACGCTTTGACAGCTTCCAGTACGTGGCCATGGTAGCGCTCCTGAAGTTGGTAGCGGTGTCATTCTGGACCCGCTTCCACGCTTGCTCCTTCTTCTCCTTGCATAACCTTCTGACCGCCTTCCTCGCTTCTTTATATCTTTGCCAGGCCTCTCGGTTGGCCTCATTCCTTCGCCAGAGGCCGTATGCCTCTCTCCGTCGCGCAATCGCTTCCCTAAGACTCTCATCAAACCATGCATTAGTAAACCCTGGCCTAATCACCCGAACTCCCAAGACCTTCGCGGCTGCGCCCGTGAAAGCTCGGACCACTAAGCTAGCGACCCTATCTACCTCCTGCTGAAGCTCATCCGGGTCCTCCACTGCTGATAGATCTGGGAGGCCATCTGGCAACAGCCCCGATATACCAGCTGCAAAGGTCTCGTCGTACTTCAACCTAAGCTTAGACAGCTCACTCTCCTTACCCTCAACTACCCTGCCTATCAAGCGCTCTGCCTTGAATGCTTTGTACCTCTTTACCTGCTTTTTGGGGGGTGGCTGTCCCCCCCAGACCAGTTCCGCCCACACAGCTTTGTGGTCGGTATCAAGGTCTACCTCGTCGACGCCGAAGCTTGCCTCCTCCGCCAGCTCGGAAGAGACGCAGATGTAATCCAGTAGATGCCTTCGTCCACCTACATTTTCCTGCCTAGACCACCAATATTTGTCCCCCCGTGCTTGCGAAAACCCACTGAGATTGCGCAACCCCGTGGCAACAAGCATCGCAGCCAGCAACTCACCATTCTCACTCCTAACCCCTCTACCCCTCTCATCTATCTCGCCAAAGGGGCCCACCACTCCCTCCTCCCGCGCTATTCTGGCGGGCCCCAGCTTAGCATTAGCATCACCAACCGTAACCACATGACCTTTGGTGGCGAAGTAGGAGACGGCCGCCTGCCACGCCTCATAGGCTGCAATAGATTCCTCTCGTTGATTTTCTTGGGGGAAGTAGCCGTTGCCGACGAACACATCCGACGCCGTCGCGCTCCCAGACGACAGCCTCACCCACAATTGCTGTGGGTGTGGAACAGGCGCCTGTACAATGGTAGCGCACGGTGCCAGATAGTTGGCCACCAACGTCAAGACTCCCCCAAGAGACGCGAGCCCGCACCAGTTGCAGCCGCTTTGCCGAGGACTGCGAAGCCGTCGACTTGGAGCTTCTCCACCTTCTGCGACGATAGGTTGTGCTCCTGGACTCCGACGATCACCCAGCCTCGCTCCTTGTAGTGCTCCGGCCATTCCCCAAAGCCTGGGCTATCCGCACCCACTTTGCCTTGCCAATTATGTGAGGCCACCCTCAGTGGGAAGCCTTTCACAAATTGGGAAGAACGAAGCTGGTGCCGATGCCTGCGCTTCGGTTGAGCCCGCCTGGAGCCCTCCGCCACCCTCCACGGCCCATCCTGCACCCTCCGCCCCAGCTCCTCCAGCTCCCGCATCCCGCCCCACTCCGCCAAGGGAGATTCACCGCTTGAGGCTTCGCCCTGGGGCTCGTCGACTTCCACGTCGAGCACCCAGTAGCCAAACCCCTGCTTGCGAAGCTCCCTCTGCATCTCTACATACTGGGCACCCCCCGTGCAGCCCGCTGCTTCTCTCTTTCCCGGAAAGTCCTACCCGTCGCAACGTGAACCTTTCCCGTGAAGAACTTACGCTCCCGCAGCAGCCGCACCATCTTCTCCGCCTCCTCACAAGACGCACATTTAATCCGCAAATGCCGCCCGCTACCTCTGCCCGCGAATTCCACCTCGACTTCCCCGAGACCGATAATTCGGAGCTCTCGCGCCATGACCACTGTCTGAGAGACATGCGATAGCCCCCATACTATGCAACATCTCTTATCCAGCTCATTTCGTACCTTCCTCCGCCACCTCCTCGGTGGCGGTACCGCTTGCCACACGCCGTGACCAGACATTTCCGGACGTGACTTCTCTTCCGAGGTTGGGGAGGGTGATCGAGATGCAGCAGGATTGCTGGCTCTACGTGATTCAGGTTGCCCGTCAGGTACGCGAGCACTCGACCACCCCACCCCGGCCGAGTAGCCATCGCCACCCGCAGGCGCACTCCCACGGGGAACGTCTAAACCTGAAGGATTACCGCCTTGACCCATAGGGCCAGCACTAGCGGCCGCGCTCTTCGCATAAGAACCTGACATAAGTGGTATGGGACCCCGGTGCCGCATTGATCGAGTTGTAAACTCGATAAATGAGGACCCAGGTGGGGTTATTTAAAGCTCAACCCTTAAAAAGCATACGTGTACGTATGTATAGGAATACACACAAACACTCACCTGCATCCGTAACCAGGCACGAGGCAGGACCCGCTGTGCATCATCGAGGTAGGTGTCGTGGCAAACCACCCTGCGTCCGATAAATGCTGCAAGTGAGTCATCTACCGAGAGCACAGAGTGACAGGCCCGTGCACGTGTACCCACCACCCCATAACCCTCCGCCAGAGCAACCGCAGGATGAGCACGAAGAGTGCTGAGAGAGAGGGTGAGCCAGGAGCCCCGCTCCGGTCCGTCGTTACTTTGGTCATTTAGTCGTTTCAAGGCTTGTGGTAAGGTGTAGGGCCTCTCGCCTTCGTACAAACTCCGACCGACAGTAGTTTGGTTGACCATCCTTCGCGGTGACCCTCTGAACACAACCCCCTCCCCCAGTGCCCACCCTTGTGATTCCAGAGGCCACCCCGAGCCAAGAGCCATGAGTATGATGAGCAACTCACATGAGTTACTCTCAGTAATTGGGACCCGTCTCATAAATCAATGGAACGCTTATCGTGCGCCCCTCATAGGCTCAGTCCGCCCATGTGAAAGCTAGGCCTCGCCCAAAGCAAAGCAAGCAAAGCAACAAAAAAAAAAAAAAAAAAAAAAAAAAAAGAGAGAGAGAGAGAGAGAGAGAGAGAGAGAGAGAGAGGGAGAGAGCGAGGCCGCCGTGGCTCGCCCGCAATCCAGCTGGGTGCACCTCGTCACAACCACTCATCGGCGTGAGCTCATAGCTGTGTGCGACATAGGTACAAGAGCAAGAGGAGAAACAGTGTGCCAGCGTGGATGTGTGGGTGAGGCAGTGCGGTGAGGCAAAGCAGCGATGCCAGTCGAATCCCTGGAGACGGAACCTAGCATCAAAAACATCGTATAAGTCTACCCCAGGCCTCCATCCACCGAGTGGTGAGCTCGATAAAAGAAGACCCGAGTGGGGTTATTTAAAGCTCAACCCTTAAAAAAGCATAAACATGTACGCCGCCAGGAACCCAACAACAATAACATAGCAGCCAGGAACCCAACAACAATAACATAGCAGCCAGGAACCCAACAACAATAACATAGCAGCCAGGAACCCAACAACAATAACATAGCCAGGAACCCAACAACAATAACATAGCTTCCGTAACCAGCCTTCAGGAACCCGCCTCAGTTACCCGCCCCCGTAACCAGGCCAGAGACGTGACGTACTATGCATCATTGAGGTGTCGTGGCAAGCCACCCTGCGTCCGATAGAAGCTACAAAAGAGTCATCTACCGAGAACACTAAGTGACAGGCCCGGTCACATGCACCCAACACGTCCCGACCCTCCGCCAGAGCATCCCCATGGCATCCGCAAAGTGAGCACGAGGGGTTCTGGGAGAGAGGGTGAGTCAGGAGCCCCGCGTCCAGGCAGTCGCTACTGTGGCAGTTGAGTGATTTCAAGGCTTGTGGAAATGTGTGGGGCCTGTCGCCTTCATACCCACTCATACCGACAGTAGTTTAGTTAACCAACCTGTCCAGTGACCCACTGAGCCCAACCCCCTCCCTCAGATAACCCCCACCCCCCGCACTCACCCCGAGTGATACCAGAGGCCACCCCGAGCCAAGAGCCGTGAGCGTGGTGAGAGAGCTTCTCTCAGTAAAAGTTCCCGTCTCATGAATCAGTGGAGCACTGATTATGTACCCCTCATAACAAGCTGCCAACGGTCCCAACCCCGCCGTGTGGCGGTGACACCCAACCATGTATTGGTGCCCCCCAAAATAATAATAATAATAATAATAGTGCTTCTCTGTCAATGGCTGATGCATTTCTGCACATGCGCCTCCATCGTCTCACCCGTGAGGGGAGTACGAAGAATTGACGATAAGCTCTAATGACACCCCCGCAAGGGCAGTTCCAACACTTCCAGACGGGCCGGTATGTTCAATGAAAATACTGGTCCAGAAATAGACCGGTATGTTCAATGAAAATACTGGTGGCACCGACGGGAATCGAACTGGCGACAGGGCCCAGATGGTAGAACTTGACCACTGGGCTATCACGGTGTCCAATAATAATAATAATAATAATAATAATAATAATAATAATAATAATAATAATGTATCTCCAGCCAATTGCTGAGCCAAAAGGCTATGTGCATCCAGTCCTCCATTCCATAAGGAAAGTCTCCACACCAATCGGTGAAATAAAGGAAGTGACGGCATAGAACATTACTCTAGGAGCTTTATACCAATCAGCCCATTGAAAAGGACCAATGGCCTATGTACTCCCTAATAATAATAATAATAATAATAATAATAATATAATACTGTTATTATTGGCCCTGTCGCCAGTTCGATTCCCGTCGGTGCCACCAGTATCTTCATTGAACATACCGGTCCGTCTGGAAGTGTTGGAACTGCCCGTGCGGGGGTGTCATTAGAGCCTATCGTCAATTCTTCGTACTCCCCTCACGGGTGAGACGATGGAGGCGCATGTGCAGATTTGCATCAGCCATTGACAGAGAAGCACTATTATTATTATTATTATTATTATTATTATTATGGACACCGTGATAGCCCAGTGGTCAAGTTCTACCATCTGGGCCCTGTCGCCAGTTCGATTCCCGTCGGTGCCACCAGTATTTTCATTGAACATACCGATCCGTCTGGACCAGTATTTTCATTGAACATACCGGCCCGTCTGGAAGTGTTGGAACTGCCCTTGCGGGGGTGTCATTAGAGCTTATCGTCAATTCTTCGTACTCCCCTCACGGGTGAGACGATGGAGGCGCATGTGCAGAAATGCATCAGCCATTGACAGAGAAGCACTATTATTATTATTATTATTATTATTGATGGAGGCGCATGTGCAGATTTGCATCAGCCATTGACAGAGAAGCACTATTATTATTATTATTATTATTATTATTATTATTATTATTATTATTATTATTATTATCATTATGAGGCGCATGTGCAGAAATGCATCAGCCATTGACAGAGAAGCACTATTATTATTATTGTTATTATTATTATTATTATTATTATTATTATTATTATTATTATTATTATTATTAGTACTTTAATATATTACAACGCTATTAAAACTTTAATTATCTTTAATAATATTAATATTATAAGGATCAACGTCTTAGTTAAATCAATGGCCTTCGGGCTAACGATTTGTATGGATGACCAGAGGTCACTTGTAAAAGTAACTTCATTAAATCAAAGGAAAAGGCAAACAAGAAGAAGAAGAAGTGTTAGCTACTTTTCTGCGACGCTGTGGAGCTGTCGTCGAGATCGAGCCTGACCATCTTCATTTTCAAGATGCAACGAGAAGCATCCTGACCTTCGTGTATGGTGGCGCCCTTCAAGAATGAGCCCTCCTGATGCGATCATTGATGTTAGCTTTGCTTCCCCACTTGCTCGAGCTTCGCTAAGGCTAGCAGCTATCACTCCGCTTGCTGCTGCTTCTCAACGTGAGCTTATCAAGCACCGCCAATATAATCAACTAGCTACGACATCCAACGACATCCAACACAACTCTGGTTGCATGGGTTCTTGAACCCACAGGCGCTCTTGGCCATGAAGCTTTGAGCTACCTTCGCCAAGTTCAAGCCTACTATGCAAGCGTTGTAAGAGGGCTACCCGCTGCGCAAGATACGCTGGCTGATGCCATGATCGATGATTTCCCTCGGAACCCACGTGGCCTCCTACCCTACTTCCGAGCGATGTCTGCGGCCGAAACTGCGCGAGGCAATGCGCGCATCCTTGACTCAGCGAAGCGGCGCCTTTGGGATGCGCCGCGACGTTCTCACTAGCTTAGTTCTAGTTCTTCTTTCTTCTTTTGTATATAGTCTCTTGTTCCTATATATTTCTTTGTATATTTCCTGTTCTTTTTCTCCCCTCATTTCTTCCTTTTTCCCATCACTTCTGTCCGCTTATCATATCTAGCTCTCTCCTTATTTTTTCTGTCTTTTCTCCATTTCTATTTCCTGATCATATATAGCTTACGTTTTCTTCTCTCCTCTATATCATCTTTTTCCTTTCCCATTTCTTATTTTCTTATCATATTTAGTTTATATTTTTTCCTCTCCCCTCACATATTTTACTTTTCACATTTCTCGTATCCATTTTTTTTCCTCCTCTTTTTCTCCCCTCATATCTTCTTTTGATCTCGTTTTCCCACTTCTCTGTTCTCATTCATATTTTCCATTTTTATATTATTTTATAGTATATTAAGTTGGCTTTTCATGAATTAGTTCTGACTACGACTTTTATGACTTAGTTTATGACTTTACTTCCTGTACAATTTCGCTTTCGATTTCATTAAGTAAAGAAGAAGAAGAAGAAGAAGAAGAAGAAGAAGAAGAAGAAGAAGAAGAAGAAGAAGTTAAATCAATGGCATTCAGGCTAACGATTTGTATGGATGACCAGAGGTCACTTGTAAAAGTAACTTCATTAAACCAAAGGCAAAGGCAAAGAAGAAGAAGAAGAACGCTACTTTATTAATATTAATATTATAAGGGTCAGCGTCTTAGTTAAATCAATGGCCTTCGGGCTAACGATTTGTATGGATGACCAGAGGTCACTTGTAAAAGTAACTTCATTAAATCAAAGGCAAAGGCAAAGAAGAAGAAGAAGAAGAAGAAGAAGAAGAAGAGAGAAGAGAGAGAGTTGGAGGAGGAGGGGAGGGAAGTTTTGAGGGAGAGAACTACAAGGTCAGTGTTACAAGGAGCCAGAATCTTACTTTTGCCTTTTTCTTCCGTATCGGAAGAGGCCGGCGGCCCACCGAAAGCTCAGCCCCAATTTCCGAAAAGTGCCACACAAATCCGCACACCCTGCCCCCCAGGCCCCAGGGGGGTGGGTACTTTTTTACTCCCTCCGAAAAAGTTGTGGATAAATTTGTCGTTTTTTGGTCTCAATGACGGGTTATGCGACAAATTTGTCGAGGCAAGAAAATTTACCGCAAAAGCCCTAGCCATAGCATGTCGGCCGACACTGTACAAGGGACGGCCGACACTGTACAAGGGCCGTTCGACCCTGTACAAGGGACGGCCGACCCTGTACAAGGGTCGGTCGACACTGTGCCAATGTCGGGCTTGAGACACCGAGACACCCCCGGCTCCCCAAGCCCTAGGGGGGTGTGTACTTTTTTACCCCCCTCCGGAAAGTTGTGGATAAATTTGTCGTTTTTTTGTCTCAATGACGGGTTATGCGACAAATTTGGCCGTCTGTCTCATCCTGTCTCAGAAAATATAGGGAAAACTATAGGCCTGAGACACTTGAGACACTTTTTTTGAATTTTCAAAAAAATTCAAAAAAGAGGAAGGAAGGGAGGGAGGGGGGGTGGGGTGGTCTTTGCCAACCCGTCTCGCTGTCTCACGTGGGAGGGGGTGGGGGAGGGGGGGGGGTTTCCCGTTGGGGGTGGCAGGGGGGACAAAAAGGCAGTAGTCGGGGACAAAAATGCAACAGCCGGGCCGGCCGAGGAAGTGTGACGTGGCACGCGCCTGGTCGGTCGTGTCTCGGTCACAACCCTCGAGTTTCTGCTCGAGGGACGTGGGTAGCAGCCAGGGTCGAACCCCTTGTCGGCCGTACCACTGGATGTGGACAAATTCCCGGAATTTTACCGCGCCGCAAACCAGGGGAAATTTTCGCGAAGCTTTGCTTTTTTGGCCGCGCCCGCAACACACGAGGGAATTTTCCTGTCAGTGTTTTTGAATTTTCTTGTGCTATGTGTTATGTGCAGACTGTCCGACGATGCCCAAGAAAGCTCAAAAGAAGAAGGGGGAGGCCGAGGACGACGGCGAGGAGGAGAAGAAGATCGCTTTCTCCCTGCAACAGCGCGTGAACGTGGAACGGCTGCAGCACATCCTGACGCTGGCGCGCCTGCCAGTGGACGAGGCTGCGAAGGTGAGCGACATCATCGGTTTGTACAAGAAGAGCCACGGGAGCGCAATGATCGAATACACGGAGAGCAGGGGCTGCGAGGGGACTAGGCTCTGGGGGAAGTGTGCGATCGGCCTGAGGAAGAAGTGGATCTGTCGCATGGCCGCGGGCGATTACTACGAGTGGCTGGATATCAAGAACGCGGCGTGTACTCTGCTCGTGCAAGCCCATGTTCAAGCACGGGATCGAGGTGCCTACAGATATTGCGTATTACGTGCAGCCAGGCGGCAGGGAAGCCATGATCGAGGATCTGTGCGATGAGCTCAAGTGGGCGCACGACGAGGCGGGGAAGAAGCGCTGCAAGGAAGCGTTCCTCGCTGTCATCAACGGGAAAAGGGTGACTGGCGACCCCGATATAGAGTGCAACCTCCTGAAATCATGGAAGAAGGACTGGAAGAGCGTGATGCCTTCTTTCGTGATGCTGGCGGAGTACGGCCCGATATGGCAGGCGGTGCAACAACAGCGGAACAAGCCCAATAAGGAGGCGACCTTCTTTTCCTACGTCTGGCAGAGCCTGGAGCGCAAGATTATGGAAAAGGTCGTCGAGTTCTTCCACTCACGCAGGGACGGCAAGAACAAGCTGTACAACGTGGGCGTGTGGAAACACGACGAGATCGGCGTCGAGAGAGTGTGGGGCGAAGGCAAGATCATGACGGACGAGATGATCAAGCAGGTGCAAGAGTACGTCAAGACGACGACTGGGTACGAAGTGGCCTTCCATTCGGATGTCGGGACCTGTACTACGGCGATCAGCACTTGCACAAGCTGTCCAGCCACGACGAGAAGTGCAGGCACGACCTGGTGAAGCACGCCCGGCGTTCCAGGGACATTCGCTTCAACGGGGAGGTACTTGGCCCCCACGCGAGAATCGAGGGAGTCTACTGCTTTGTAGGCGAGGCGGAGGAGTACATGGATCGTATCCTGATGGACACCGATTACTACCAGAACGTCAACAAGGAAAAGCTTCTCAAGTGGTTCGTTGGTACTAGCCACCGCTTCTTCCCTGTCAAGCGCCCGTCGGAGATGCGGACTGACTGGATCAGCTTCAGGAACTGCACCTTCAACTCGCGCACTCTGACCATCCGCACCTGGGAACAACTGCGTGCGGACGGGCAGGCTGCTCCGTTTACTGATCATTTCTACGACGTCGAGGTGGACACGGAGAAGATGATCAAGGCCATGTGCGGCGACGACGACATGACTCCCAACTGGCGAGACCTGCTTGGGTTCCAGTTGAGCAAGCCTATGTGCGAGATCTTCGAAACGTTGTTGGGCAGGCTCCAATTCCCGCTCAGGGAACGAGATAACTGGCAGGTGCTTCCTTTCATGCTGGGCGACGGGGGCACAGGGAAAGGGACAGTCATCGAGATCCTGCAGGCAATGAAGCCCTCTGGCAAGGTGGGCTCTATCAGCAAGAACACAGAGAAGAACTTTGGGCTGTCTTCGCTGTACGACAAGGAGCTAGTCGTGATCCCGGACCTGCCACTCGACTTTGCGAGCACGGTTGACCAGGCCACGATGCAAAGCATGGTGTCGGGCGAGCCGGTCAATGTGTCACTCAAGAACAAGACCGCCAAGAGCACGGTGAACTGGAAACCACCGCTTATCGTGGGCGCTAACTACATGTTCAACTACAAGGACGGCCAAGGCCAGTGGAAGCGCCGGGTGGCTCTGTTTCTGTTTAACAATCTCGTGAAAAGGGCGGACGACGGCCTCGGGAAACACATTATCGCAAACGAAATGCCGTACATCCTGGCGCGCTGCGTCGCCAGGTACAAGCGCGCAGTGGACGAGCACCCGCGCGCAGACTTTTGGGCTGACATCGCGCCAGAGGAGCTGCGACAGAATCAGAAATTCGTGGAGAGCAGTGCAAACGTGCTGGCCCGTTTTCTGAACGAAGGCAGCAAGGACTACGGCGTTATTTACGAGAAGAACCATTTTACGCCGTGGCAAGACTTTGCGAACGCGGTCAACAAGTACCTGAAGGAGGACTGCAAGCTGCATACCGTGACTGCAGAGGATCTGGGAGATACCGCGCTGCGCAGGTCCGAATACGAAGTCCATCGGGTGCAGGCGACCTCGGGCCTGACCAAGAAAGACGTCCGCGTAAACTACTGTATGTTTTGTCCTCGGTCTACCAAGGAACTTGGACATGTATGCGACGTGTCGTGTGAGTCTATCATATGTGGCTTCGCCCGTGGATGTGGTCATGCGAACGCTCCACGTAACAAGAAGCCTGGGATCGTGCATATGCGCTTGCTTACGCGCAGAGCCTATGACCGGGCGATGATGGGGTCGGCGGAAGAGGAGGAAGAAAATGAGCCTTTTATGGACTCGGGGGAGGCGAGCGAGGAGGCATGTTCGGTGCTCATGGTACAGACCGGTATGGTTGCCGACAAAAAAGCAGCCTTGCGGATGATCAAGCGACTGAAAGAAAAGGCAGTTAAGGACGCGCTGAAAGTAGCAGGCAAACGCAGGAACAAGAAGGAAGAAGGCAAGGAAGAAGCGGAACAGCGACAGAACAAGAGGCAGCGCTTTGACGATGCAGATCACGTGACTGCCGACGCGAGCACGTGAAAGCATTTCATTAGACTTTTTTATGTTCCAAAAAAAGAATGAATAAAACAAAAAAAGGCGCGCGCCTGACAGAGACCACAGCGAATTGAACTGTGACACATTTTTTCTTGTGCATACTGTTTTTGACTCGTTAGGCTAACATGTCAGACACACAAACTACCAAAGTTGACAATAAGCTACTGTTCGTTGCCGGGTGCCTTCCTGCCCGTTTTTTACTGGCCAAAGTGGCACTTGACGCGGCACCGCCGACCAAACACAAGCTGCGTGTTCTTGCCATGGTCCCGGCCGTCGTGTGGCTTTCAGAAATTTTGAACAAACAAGAAAAAGGCTTCCTGGGCGGTCAAGTGTGGTGGGCCGATAACCGCTTGTGGCACGGGCTGCTTTATATGCTATTTGCTTCTACGGGGAAAGGAGAATTACTAGTGACGGAAGCCCTGCTGGCTTCGTACTTTGGCTTCCAGCATTTCAGCAGAGAATGATTTTTTTTCTCTTGTGCCAGTATGTAAGCACGGCGAAATGCAGGTCAAAAAAAGAGATGGTTCGTTGGAGCCGGTGTGTTTCGACAAGATCTTGCAGCGCATCGCGATCCTTGCGAGTGACCTGCCCGGGCCAATGCGGTCGAGGTGGCCAAAACCGCTATTGCCGGCCTACGAAATTGCATCTCCACGTCCGAACTGGATGGACTCGCGGCCGCAACCTGCGCCAGCCTGGCCTCTTACCACCCCGACTACGCGCTGCTCGGCGGCCGCCTTGAGGCTAGCAATGTCCAAAAACAGTGTTCCCCCACGTTCCAGGGCGCGATGGACCGTCTGCGCCTGTCGTTGGTGCCCAGCTTTTCTGTCTTTGTCGACAAGCACGCCGCCGCCCTGAACGCAATGATAAGACGGGAACGAGACCTCAATTTTGACTTTTTTGGCATAGCTACGCTCAAGCAAGGCTACCTCCTCAAAGACAGTGACGACAAGATCTGCGAGACGCCGCAATATCTGTATATGCGAATTGCGGTGGCTCTGCACCATGGCCTGGAAGACAGCGGAGACAGAGTCTTGCTCAAGATCCAGGACACTTACAATCTCTTAAGTGCCGGGCTGTACAGCCATGCTTCACCAACCATGTTCCATGCCGGCCTGCGCCGGAACCAGCAGCTGGCTTCGTGTTTCTTGCTGCCCGTTAGAGAAGACTCGCTTTCCGGGATCTTCGAGACGGTGAAAGACTGTGCAATTATCTCCAAGCATGCAGGGGGCATTGGGCTGTACGCAGGCAACGTGCGAGCGACAGGATCCAAGATTTACGGGACGGGGGGCAAAAGCGACGGGATCGTGCCGCTTTGTCGGATTCTGAACGAGACGAGTCGCTACGCCAATCAGTCAGGACGTAGGAAAGGGGCGTTTGCGGTGTACATGCCCCCTTGGCACAAGGACATCTACGACTTCCTTGCCTTGCGCCAGAATACAGGTGCGGCGGAAACGAGAGCGCGGGATCTGTTTACTGCGCTTAGTATTCCATCGCTTTTTATGGAACGAGTGCGCGACGACGGTGACTGGACACTGTTTTGTCCGACCGAGGTGCCGGGACTAGACGAGTGCTGGGGCAAGCTCTGGGAGTCTCGCTACACCCACGCAGAGAAAACACTGCAGGGCCAAAAAGTAAAAGCTCGGTATCTGTGGTCAGCCATTTTGAAAGCTCAAATCGAAACAGGCACCCCCTACTTGATCTTTCGGGACCACGCCAATGCCAAGAGCAACCAGCAGCATTCCGGTACCATCAAGAACTCGAACCTGTGCGCGGAGATCATGGAAGTGAGCTCGTCCGAAGAGACTGCCGTCTGCAACCTCGCGTCGCTGTGTCTGCCCCGTTTTGTCACAGAGGACAAAAAACTCGACATCAGCCTCCTCCACGCCGTCACGCGTAGTGCGGTAAAAGCACTGGACCGTGTCATTGACCTGAGCACTTACCCCGTCCCCGAGGCTAAAATGTCAACCTTGGAGCACAGGCCGGTTGGGTTGGGTATCTGTGGACTGGCAGACCTGTTCATGATCATGGGAGTTTCCTTTGAGAGCCCCGAAGCAGCCGTCTTGAATGAGCGAGTCTCTCGCGAAATCTACTACGCGGCCGTGTCTGCTAGTGTAGAATTGGCCAGAGAAAAGGGGTGCTATCCGGAGTTCGAAGGTAGTCCCGCCTCGCAAGGCAAGCTGCAGCCGGACCTTTGGGGCGTGGAGCGCTCGACTGACAGATGGGTTAAGCTCAAGGCAGACATAAAGGCTCATGGTTTACGTAATAGTTTACTTGTAGCACTAATGCCCACGGCTAGCACCTCTCAGATACTGGGAGTGAACGAGAGTTTTGAACCAATTTTTAGCAATCTTATGGTCAGACGTACTTTGGCAGGGGAACACACACTGCTTAATCGATATCTGGTAAGATCACTCGAAGCAGGGGGCTCTGGACCCCGGCAGTCAGAGCGCAGCTTCTGGCAAACGACGGGTCAGTCCAGGACATTGCAACCATAGTATTACCGGACGACATTAAACAAGTGTACAAGACGGTCTGGGAAGTGCCGATGAAGACACAACTGCAATTCTCTGCGCTGCGTGGTCCTTACGTGTGTCAGTCGCAGTCACTCAACGTCTACTTAGCCAACGCGACCGAGCGCAAGCTGTCTTCGTCTCATTTTTTTGCCTGGGAATCGGGCTTAAAGACCGGCTGCTATTACCTTCGAACCAAGGCAGTTACTAGCGCCAGACAATCGTGTACTGGTGATGTGTGTGTCATGTGTACAGTTTAATTAAACTAGGTCTACGGTCAAGTCCATGGCCAAATGGCCTCCCTCGCCGTTCTCTTCGCCGGACAGTGAGACGCCAAACGCTTCTTTTTCCGATATGTCTTGGTCCGGGTAGCCCAAGCCCTCGTGTTGCTTGCGGATTTGTAGCACGCGCCACGAGAGTGTGACTTTTTCGCCCTTAGAACACAGCGCCGTGGCTTGAATCACCGTTTTCACCACGTCTCCCTTTTGCAGCGTGGCAGTGTCGGCCCCGCCCAAGAACCTCGCCTCCGTGACCGTGACGGTCAGACGCGGTGCCCAGGCCCGGTCCGATTTCTGCGAAGTGCGCAGCCGTGTGCAGGGCTGGTAGCAGCACTTGACTTGATCGTCGCTCCGCGCCATCGGGCCGGCCCTCTTCATCGTCGGCACAACCTTGTCGCGGTTCTCCACCACGAGCTCGGCCACACGATCGTCGATCGCTCGCACCACCTGGTACGATTGCAGCACCGCACCATACTGTTGCGCGTGCTTGAAGTCGAGGTCAATGGTAGTCTTGGCCGACTTGTTGCCTTGGTCGTACGTCGAGGGATCCCAGGCCAGTTGCATGCCTGGGAGAACCAGCGTTAAGCTTTTCTTGTCATAACACAGGTTCGAAAAGATGCTCCCGTACGCACTTCTTGATTCAGACAGGTGCAGCTTCTTCGGGTCGGCCGCCGGGTCAAAGGCCTTGACTTGGTTGTTGTCAGTGACGATAGACATTTCGATTTGTGGGGCTCTTTTTTATTTTGACAGTACAGGGTTTTCTTTGTTTTCAGCTTTTGAATCTTAAATCTCGAATCTCGCAATTTAAAAGTTTTAATTAGAAAGAGAGAAAAAAAAGTGGCAAAAGGACAATCGTCTCAAAAAATGATGACTCGTTTTCTTTGGAGGTCCAAGACCCATGGGATTGCGTTCAGACGGGCGCTCGACTCGTTGTCGCCGCTATTGCTGGAGGCTCGAATCGAGGCCACGGTCGACAAGCTCGTGCTCTGCAGCGCGGCCGACGGGCTGGTCGGGCAGTTCGTGGTCCCCTTTTCGGGCGCCAATGGTGATTATGTCAACCTGATGTTCCCCAAGTGCGTGTTCAGCGTTGACCTGAAGGAAATGAGCTGTTGGCTTTCTACTTTCCGCGAGGGCATGGTCTTGGAACTTTCAGTCGCGGTCGACAACAAGCTCTGTGTCAAGTTTTACAACGAGGCCAAATCATTCGAGCACTACTCTGACCTGACCTCGCTGCTCGTGTCCCAGGAGGCGGCTTTTCTACCGACGACCGAGTGGACCAACGTCGACCGACTCGTCGAAGTGTCTGGCCCCGCCCTGAACGCCGTTATCCGGCATCATTCCAAATCCAATTCGCACTGCCGTCTGTTTGTGGAAGGGAACAGGCTCTGCACGGAATCCTCGCTAAGGGCTGTGGACGCAAGTCGGCTGGCGCGCACTTCGCTTGGCGGCATCGCCCTGCTCGCGGAGGACAAGGACTCGCTGTTGAAATCGGACCTATCACACCCGCCTACCGAAGCCGGCGAGTGTGTCTACGCCCTGGAAGTCCTCAAGAAGATACTCAAGTCGTGCGCTTTCCAGGAGAAAAAGACTGGCCGGGTGCTGGTCGGCGCTGCCCCGAACGTGCTGCACCTCGTCTTCAAGCGGGACGGCGGCCCGTGGCTCAAGTACACTGTACTTGCTGACACCGAATCATCGCCCCCTTTGCCCACGCTGGCGCCGCTCGCCCTGACCACCGACAGCGCCGCCGAGGAGAGTGAACAGCGCAGGGTGGTTAAACGCAAGAAGAAGAACCCGAAGAGGAAGAGAGACTAATCCCAGGCAGGCGCTTGAGCCTCCTTAGTGTACTTGCGGCCAGCGAGCTTGCTAATAAAATTATTTTGTGTCTCTTTTCTATGCACCGGCACGTACCAATTCACAACCCGTCCCACGGCCCTGAAAGCCGAGATGTCTAGCGGTCCGCCGTAATCTACTAGCTCGTGGCGTGGCGGCGCCGGCTGCACTAGCTGCTTGTGTAGATTGACTCTTACTTTACATTACAATAACGGTTAGAATAATTTCTGACAGCAGTTACTCGTGATATGACAATTACGTCATTTATTATATGTCGATAGGACTGATTTACCAATTATTTACGACTGACCTAATTAATGAATTTGGCATTGTCAGCCAGTCACATGTTATGGTTTTGCCGCCTTCAGTTTGGCGGTAATAATTTTACTCAATAAATCTCTCACAATCTGTTCAACTGCGAACTACCAAAGTGTCCCGGTCTTCAACCCGGCCTCTGTCAACTAAGCTACCGGATTTATAAATACATTGGGTTATGAGTGCTTCTGCGACGAAGGATGCGGCGACTGTGATCCTGCAAGGCAAGGCGCCTGCGTTCATCGATGGTATTAAGGGGAGAAGCTGGGATGACTGGTTTGCGCAGGCAAGGGCGGATTTGTCCTCGGTCGAATGCTGGGAATATGTCGCGCCTTTGGCTGATGTACTGAGATGGCGGTCTGAGATTGAAGCTGAGCCTGCGGCGGGAGCACCGGATGCGGCTTACGGGGACCGGAAGGAGAACAAGAGAGAGGCTAAGGCGAGGGAGGCAAAGGCTCCTGCGGACGCAAAAGCTGGACCGGGGGCAGGAGATGGCATTACTTTGACCATGCAACAGCGACGGAAGATCATAGCCAGAAGGACGCAGATCTTCATGTGGTTGTACAAAGCGCTAGAGTACGGATCGCCGGCGGAGAGGATTGTCCGACACTTGGTCAGAGAGCCTGCGCTGCGACCGGAGGAGCTCGTCGGCATCCTGCGTCAACGCTACCAAGGGAATGCGGCCCACCAGAAGCAGAAAAGGAACAGCATCGTAAGCAACTGGCAATTTAATGCTAAAGATGATATGATGGCACAGCTGAGGGACTTTATGAGTCATTGTGAGTTCCCAGAGGATCATGGTGAACCGGTCAGTGTCACACTGCAGATGCAGTTCGTGAAGACCGCCCTGGCAAAGTGTGCAGAGAAGCATTTGTGGAAGCCGTTCTTGGATGCGCAAGTTACCAATCCATCGCTGGAGTGGGACGACTTCGAAGCGGCCTTCGAAAGGAGAGTAATCGCTAATGAAGAGCAGAGGATGGCTACCAAAGAGGAGGCGGCGATGTGGGCGAACGGGCAAGCGAAAGGTGGCAAGAGCGACAAGGGGGATAAGGGCGGCAAGAGCGATAGGCCGAAGCTGGAGTGCTACAACTGTTCAAAAGGCCACAAGTACTTCAGGTGCATGGAGAAGTGTCGCATACCTGGGCACGAGCATGTAGGCAAGTCGTGCCCAACGCTCAAGGACAGGTACCGCAAGAAAATTCCTAAGGAAGAAAAACCGAAGAAAGATGTCGCGGCAAATGGAGGGAGAGACCAAGGACGCAAAGGTTCTGGTGCCCCGAGGAACCCCCCCGCCGCGGCCGTGTCGTGTATGGCGTTTGATCTAAGACGTCAAAGGCGAGCAACGATGGTTGATCCTGTTCCAAGATATGCAGTGGGTGAGGAGGAGTACCTGGCTCCGGCGGCGGATGGTTCGGGACTGCGGGTGATACCTAAGAAGGGTGAGAAGACGTGTGGGTATGCATTTATGGCTCAGAATGAGACGAGGTTCGTTTTTGTGGCACCACCGGAGAGCGAGGCTGAAGGGAACCAAAGCAATGGGACGGTGAACGTGGCCGACTTCTGTACGGTGTTCAACAATGCTCCCCTGGCGGAGCTGCATTGGTGCAAGTGGTACTACAATCTCCGCATCTCTCCGGACGAATGGGAGCAATGGGCTAGTGGACTGTCGGGGGCTGAACCCTGTGGCAAAGACACGCCGGTACCCTTGGAATGTGAAGCGTGTAGTGTCACCCAGCTTGCCAAGCCCAAGATGTGCTCTAGATGCAAAATGGTGGCGTACTGCGATAGAGGGTGCCAGAGAATCGACTACCCAGCCCATAAGGAGTTCTGCAAATGGACGCAGAACGAAGGCAAGGAAGACTGGGCTAAAGTCGTCGAGAGTGGCCGCGAGCCTCGGGGGTTGGGACCTCATAGTCTGAATGAAACGAGACGAAGAGGGGATGTGGCCTACAGAAGGCTGCTGAGGTATTGTACCGTCAGACCGGAAGTGGGGGAGAGTGCTATGGCGCTACAACCGAGGTACAACGACATCTTGCTGCTGATGGGCCCGCCCAAAGAAGCAAACGAGTATGTACAGGCGAGCTGGGACATACTCCAAGAGGCGAAGAGGCATGTGACCTCGGAACCGCAACGGGTGTTGCTACGTGCCAAAGAACGTTACTTCCCCTGGGTATATCAACTGTCTTCGATTGAGGCAGCTACAGAGCAGGCGTTGGCGCAACGGCGTGCTGGGCTAAACACATCAGCTACGACAATGGGTCGAAGTGGTGGCACTAGTGGTGTGATTGCAGGACAGGGGTAGTCGGCTTACAGTGAAAGACGAGTTGGACGATGGGAAGAGGAGCGAACGGTCATCACACTAGAGGGCGGTGGAGGTGATCCAGTACCCCGGAATGTGATGGATGATGAAAAGAAGCCACCAAACACGCCGCCTACGCAGTTGGTTAGCGACAATGCACAAGATGGTGATGTGGAAATGACCAAGGAAGGGAGGTCTATGCAAGAAGGAGGGCTGCATCGCGATGGAGGAGGTACCTCTACTGGTGGAGAAGAAGACAAGGGACCTACAGCTCACATGGCTTTTGAAGATGGAGTAATGGGCGGGCAGGACCTGTATGAAGTCTATCTTGACTGTGGGTCGTCGCAGCACATGATTCCGATAGAAGACGCCCTAAGCAAGATTGGACAGGAGGAGGGGGTGGCAGTGAGAGGGATCTCTGGGCTCATCAAAACTGTGGCGATGGGGGATACGTCGTTTACAGGCATGAATGGAGAAGGTGGGCAGCAGGAGGTGGAGATGGGGGAGACCTACGTCTTACCTACCCTTGATCGTACGCTATTCTCATCTGGTCGCCTACAGCGAACGGGTTACACAATAGTAATGCAAGATGACGAATTCTTCGTGATGAGGAAGAAGGTAATGGTAGAGGCATGCGAAAAGATTTTGACTGGGAGCTTCGATGCTGATACGTGTCAATACCGATTTCACGTGGCGAACCCACCTGGATGGAGGAAAGAGAAGAAGGAATGCTCACCGTTCCCCGAATGCAACACTGCGTTTTGGTCTACCAGCATGAAACCAAGTACTACGGTGGACATGAGTGAGATAAATGGCATATTTCACTTCGGGGAGACGATGGCACGTCAATTCTTGAAGCAAAATGGGCTGACACCGAAGGGAAAGGCGTCTACCCTGAGCTGAGGTGTGATTGCTTGGCCTGTTCTACCACTAAGATTACTAAGCACTCGTCATTTGAGGGGGCGTCGCTAACGCTATGTGCAAAGACGGGAGAGGACTGGAGTGCAGATGGTACCGGTCGTATACCGTTTCCGTTGTACGGCAACACGCCATATTGCCTGTTGTTTGTGGAGAACGTGTCTGGATACCTGAAAGGGCATTTGAACCACACGAGGGCATCAGACATTGCTGTCAAGCAGCTGGCTGCTGTGAGGGTGTGGTCGAAGACCCAGACGGGGAACGACATGAAACCGTTCCGGACGGACAAAGAGTGGATCTCGAATGCGGTGAAAGATTTCCTCAGAAGTGAGGGGATTGAGCCCCGGTTACCCGTTCGTGCGGACCCTAATAAGGATGCGTATGCTGAGGCAGGGATTCACATTGTTTTCTCATTGGCAGCTACGTTGCTAACCGCGAGGAGTGTGCCTGTCTACTTCTTACCTCTGGCGGTCGACTATGCTATCTTTCTCATCAACATGCTAGCGAGAGCAGGGGCAAAGATGACGAGGCACGAGATGTTCTACAAAAGGCCAGCTCCACCCTTCTCCATCCTGAAGCCTTTTGGGTGCTTATGTGTGTACTACAAGGGTGGCAAGAAGGGCCAAGAGAAGGGAGTGCCAGGAGTGTTCATGGGGGTGAGCACAGAGGAGTCAGCCTATAAGGTGTGGAGTTACTACAAAGGTAAGCTGGTGACGACGGCGGACATGGTCGTCAGGGACTCTACTGTACATGGCTGGCCTGCTCTCTACCCACGGGGCAAGATGGCATCGTCACTGCAACACAGCTTCCAAACTGCCAACCCAGTTCGAGAGAAGGGGGCCGAAAAGGGCGAAAAACCCGGTGCATTTTTTACTGCAAGTGAACAGCGACTGTTAGACAAATTGCTGGAAGTGGTAACTGGTGAAGATAAAAATGATACCGGGGAAGAGGGGTGCATAGTGGAAGACGTGGCGGACGGACCGGAAGTGTTTTCTGCACGTGATGGTGTTCCAACTGACGAAGCTGGGGTTGTGGAGCTGGTGGTCGTTGGGGACGAGGGGTCGAGTAGTGGTCGTGCCAGAAAGGTGGGAGCAGGGGCTACCGATGGGAAGGTCGGAAGGGCAGCTGCTGGTGCACCTTTGCCTCGTTCAGGAGCATTGCAGGGTCGTGCTGGAGCGGACCAGAAGAGAGATGCAAGGGGGGTGCCAGTGGTGTGGACAGGTAACATCATTGACACATCCAACATAGTTGCAGGGGTGAGGAGCAGGAAGCCAACGAAGCCAACTAACTTCCGCTCTGGTGCATACTTGGTGACGGTCCCGATTCCTCATCGAGATGCTACTGCCTCAGGCAAATTTAACGACTCAAGGTTCAAGGACATCGACAAGCACCTCAGGTTGGGTGCTATCGTGGAGCGTCATGTGTCAGAGAAGCCTCCGGGGCAACCACTGGTCCCAACAAGGTTTGTCGACTTTGAAAAGCGAGAGACGGTCGATGGTCCGGTAGTGGATACAAAGTCAAGGATTGCTGGCATTGGTTTCCGACAACCGGCGTGGCAGTACGATAGAGTGGATCTACCGACGTGTAGAGTTGAGTTGGTGTGGTCTACGTGTGCTCTTGTGGTATTGCAGGACCTTGATATATTTGGAATGGACGAGGAGAGTGCGTTCCCGCAGGTAAAGTTGCGGGTACCGGTGTGGCTGCAACCTCCGGCTGGATACGCGCCACCTAATGTGGTATGGGAAGCTCTTGGGGGGGTCAACGGTTTGAAGCCCTCTGGCCACATTTATTGGAACGACCGAGTGGTTCCGACTCAGAAGAAGATGGGCTTCGTGCAGAGCATCCTGGAGCTGGTCATGTTCGGAAGGATTGATCCTGAGACGAAGAAGACTGAAGTATTGACGTACCATGTCGATGATAACATTCATGCTGCAGCGTCTAAGGCAAGCCGAAAGGAATATGTGGAGAAGCTCAACGAGGAGTGGGGGAACGTGAAGGATCTAGGCCCGGTCAAACAGTTCCTCTCGCTTGAGTTTGAGGTTAGTAGGAAGGGTGGAGAATACACCGTATCTATCTACCAACGCGAGTATACGGAGACGTTGATGGCAAGGTTCAAGAGGAGCGACGGGCGTCCATGGATGCAGGCCAAGACGCCGTGGTTGCCGGAGGGATCGAAGATGGTGCCGGCGCTGGGGGAGTACTCGCCACAGGAGATTGTAGGGAGTTACATCTACTTGAAAGCGAGTTGCCCGGAGTCGGTTCTTCCGTTGAGTTACCTGGCTGAGCATCAGTCCGACAGGAGCAAGTTCGATTATCGAGCGGCGGAGCAGCTATTGCGCTATTTCCTGTTCGTCAAGAACAGGGGTGTTAAGTTCTCGTCGAATGGCAACCGTACGCCGGAGGCGGACTCAGATTCGTCCTTAGGAAATGGAAGTCGCATGTACTCGCGAACAGGGGGTGTGGTGTTCCTGGCGGATGGGCCTGTGATGGTGAGGGCTTCCAATCAGAAGCATTTGGCCACAGGCACGCAAGAGAGTGAAACCTATGCGGCTTCGGAGGTGTGATCTTGAGTCGGTGCGTAATATGATTCGGGCTCTGCCTTGGTCGGATGAAAACCCATTGAAAGACGAGTTGATGGCGACGCCGACCCTCAATGTCGACAATCAGGCTACGGTGTGTACTGCGCCGGAATTCAAGTTGCGTAGGTGGGGTGGGTTTGCATCGCTATTTACCAGTCATTCACGGCGTGAAAAACCTTGAAATTTCAGGAAATCACCCACCCCACCTAGCGACACTCCACCACACTGCACCTTCCACTGGTTTTTTACACGTTACTTCCTATCTATCTATCCGAGGCTATCTATCTATCTATCTGACTATCTATCTATCTAGCTAGCTATCCGAGGCTATCTATCTATCTATTACTAGTCAGTATAGACTGTATCTATCTATCTATCTATCTATCTATCTATCTATCTATCTATCTATCTATCTATCTATCTATCTATATTCTACTAATCTACCTATCTATCTATATATATACCTTCCTACCTATCTATGCCGGATTTCACTCGAATTATACAGTGGCAAGGATTTCAGCAGACTGATGCCGGATTCATTAATAATAAACCTAATGTTTACCTGTTCATGATGTCTTAATATTGATATTAATGCTTATTATTGCACTTGGGAGGAAAAAAAAAAAAACCTATAATATTAATATTTCTATATATCAATATTCTTTATTACAATATGTCATCGATGTCACTTTTTCTGTAATATTATTATAATAGTAATTATGACTTGAATATTAATAATATATGTTGCTGATGTTGTTGTCATAATTAATAATAGCATGTTGAAGGAATGCTTCCTTGTAATCAAACTTGAACTTGATATTATATACTATAATAATATTTACATCATAGTAGAAATACAATATGAATGATTTTTTTTTTGCCACATTAATAACGAATTTGAATTATCAAAAAACTCTTGCTTTTCTTAATTTATTAATTTTTCCAATTGGAATGCATGCACACACACACACAAACACAGCACAAACAAACAAAAACACACACACACACACACTTGTCCTCTCTTCCTCTCCCTCCCTCCCTCTCTCTCTCTCGTTTTTTTTTTGTTTGTTTGTTTGTTTGTTTGTCTCAGGCTACTACTACTACTACTACTACTACTACTACTACTACTACTACTACTACTTTTTTTGTTTGTTTGTTTGTTTGTTTGTTTGTCTCAGGCTACTACTACTACTACTACTACTCTTTTTATTTAAAGTATTTACGTTTTTATTTATTCACATACATACATACATACATACATATGTACATATGTACATACATACATACATACATACATACATACATACACATATACATAGATACATACATACATACATACATACGATAAATACAGGCTACTACTACTACTACTACTACTACTACTACTACTATTCTTTTTATCTTATGTATTTACGTATTTATTTATTCACATACATTCATACATACATAAGTACATACATGCATACATACATACATACATACCTACAAGACAATAAAAACAAACATAAACACATACACACACGCCTTCTCTCTACCTACCTACACACCTACCTTCTCTCTACCTACCTACCTACCTACCTTCTCTCTACCTACCTACCTGCCTACCTACGTACCTACCTACGTACCTATACTATTCTATCCTATCCTATCCTATCCTATCTATCTATCTACCTATCTACCTATCTATCTATCTATCTATCTATCTATCTATCTATCTATCTATTTATCTGTCTGTCTGTCTGTCTATCTATCTACCTACCTACCTACCTATCTATCTATCTATCTATCTATCTATCTATTAATATCTATCTATCTTACTCTCATACACACACACCCCTTCTCTCTACCTAGATACACACCTTTCTTCTCTCTACCTTCCTACCTACGTACCTATCCTATCCTATACTATCCTACCTACCTATCTATCTATCCATCTATCTATCTATCTATCTGTCTATCTATCTATCTATCTATCTGTCTGTCTGTCTATCTATCTTCCTGTTCCCTCAGGGTGCCCTTTCTCGCTTGTTGAGCCCGGAATAAAACCCACAGTGCTCTGTCGGTTTATACTAGACTGTCGAACAGTCTGCGGACATCTCGGGATGCTCTAGTTCTCCGACGGGTCTGATCCTATCTATCCGATACTTTCTAATTTCGCTATCTAACATCTTTTCTACCTGACCGTCGTCAAAGACTACGAAGTGACTGGGCTTAGGCATCTTACGGACTTTAAGTCTCTCTCCCTTCTCGCATGGTTCTAAGACTTTTCCTTCTCTCTTAACTGACTGCCAGTTGTCTCCATATTCTTCCTTTGCCCATTCTTCTCCGAAAGCTACTCCCGGCACACTAACTCTCTCTCTCTCTCTCCTGTCAATGTATCTGCTTTACTGCTGCCTTCTTTTCTGGAGGTGGTTGTGTAACTGGTGTCCTAGCCTTTGCTTCTCGTTTCCCTCTCACTATGTTAGCTGATGTGATTTTGTCACTTTGCTCCCAAGTGAGGCCCTTTGTGGGCGCGTCTCCCTCTACGTACCTCCTATTAGGGTGATCTGCTTCGGGGCTTTGCGCCTCTAACGATGTGACGGGTGTTACCCCATCATCCTTGTTGTCAGCTAGTTCTACCTTCGACTCTGATGGAAGACCGGAATCTGGACGGTGAATGTCTTTTTCTTCCTGTAACTTCTCATGTTTGTCTAACTCCCCCTCATCTTTATGTTCGGGTTCGTCTAACGGCTGTTCTAGCTGGACGGTGTCATTACTCTCCCCCTCAGATTCCTCGTCGTCCTATCTAACTTCTCTGGGTGGGTGAGCATCCTTGCCAACTACATTGTGATTAAAGCGTACATTATGCACATTTGTGATGATTTTTCGACCATCCCAAACTCGGTATAGTTCCTTGAATACATCATATCCAAGTAACATTACACGCTTTCCCCTATAGTTGCCTTTGCCTACCTGCTTTCCTATGTACATTACACCTAAACATCCTATAGGCTTAAGTTGTCGGATAGCTGGCTTGTAGCCCAGACATTGCTCAAAAGGTGAGATTCCTTTCCTAGGCCCTGTCGTGGCTGGTAGAATGTTGTGCAATGTTGTGGCTGTGTGTTCCGTTTCCGCCCAAAATTGGGGTGGTAAATTAGCCTCGTATCGCATGGCCCGGGCTGGTCCTGCTATGATGTCGTGACCTTCTCAGCTATAGGATTGCCATCTTTATCACCTGGAGCACTAGTCTTCCAAATAAATTGTAGAGGTTTCCACCACTCTATAATCTCAGTTGGGACATCGAACTCGTTGTCGCAAGTGATCTGTCTGACTTTCTTCCTGTCTGCCTCTCAAACCATGCTACCGCTTGCTTCAAACAATCTACAAACTCGTTCTTGTATCGTAGATAATAATCTTTGATGTACCCCGAGTAATCGTCTGTAACGCAAAATTTATAGTACTTACCGTGAATTGACATTACCGCCCAAGGTCCGGAAGTATCTATGTGCAAAATCTCACAAGGGTAACTCGCTCTCCTAATTCTATTAACCTTAAATCTGGGTAACACTTTAGCTTTTCCCATCATACAGGCTTCACAAAATCTAACACTATCCTCGCTTTTCCCATCATACAGGCTTCACAAAATCTAACACTATCCTCGCTTCCTGTCACTTTTCTTCCCATTGCCTTGCCTAATGCATAGGTCTTTGGTAAAGCTTTATGCCCACTACACTGATGTATGACATAAATGTCGACGGGCTTACCCTTCTTACCTTTCTCAGGATACAATTGGCGTATGAAACGCTGCCTCTAGCTTCCTCGTTCTCACTTACTCTCGCTTGCTTGCTCTCACTTTCTCTCTCTTTGGGGATTCCCGCCCCGCTTACCCCGTCTTATTCTTCTTCTCTTTCACTTTGGGGTTGTAACGCTCATTTATGTTGAGGGGCTTGTCTTTCTCATTGTCCCAGCGATAGAGCATGCCAGGCGTAAGTCTCCCCCTCACGATCACGTCACTCTCTTTAATTCTTATGGGGTGCTTTAGGATTAGTAGTTGCCCGTTCTGGTGAATGATAGATCTGTGGTGGTTGTGGTCCATGTTTCCAGTAGACATAATGTTGACTGGCACCCTGTTGTCCAACAACATATCTTTCTTTACCAAAACTGGCTTTCCTGATCCATTTATTCTTGTCAACCTCGCTTCCCCCATGTTTCGCACCACACTCTGTCCATTTCCGGTGACTAAGCTAACGGGTTCAATCTCTCGGACGTTGTGTAAGATGTGCGGTCTACATGCTATATCCCTGGACGATCCGCTGTCTTGAACTATCATCTTTTTCTTGCGTCCTACCGTCTCGCTATCGTCTACCATGAGATTTTGATCTTCCTCTTCATCCTCCTCCTCACTCCCTTTCCCTTGAGCTTTGTTCTTTCTTCTCTTCTCAAATCTCTCCTCATACATCCAATCAAGCTCTTCTCGTGCCTCGCAATACGATTTAAAGCTTATGGGAATTCCTGACCTCATCTCCTCGGAGGTTCTGGAGTGTTCTAGGTTCTCTGGGTCAAACTCCTCATCATCCTCCTCCATGTCTGAGTGTCCGTCTATCTCCCGTCTCTTCCTATCAAACTCCCTCTTTCTCGCTGCTGCCTGTTCTGGACTGAAGAACTTGTATGCATCTCCTGAGTGTAACTTCCGCAAAAGTGCGTTCAGTGTAACCCCTCTCGCTTCTACCTAATGCCAAATCTTCATAAGGTGGGGCATCGATCGTACGATGAAAAGAGCAAATTGATTGTCGTGGTTCTTAGCTAAGTCGAGTATTCCATAGTCTATTATTCCTAACAGCTCCGTGTAAAACTCGTTCTCTTTGCCGTCCGGGTCGTAACACAAACCCTCTTTCACTACTATCTTTTCTGCTCCCTTCGTTAACGCATATAGCAACCTAGCTATTTCCGTCTTCTCAGGTCTTGGATGTCCTTCACTGTGTCTGAACTCACACTCCCACTTAGCTCTTTCCTTAGCCTTTGCACTCTGAGTGGTTCTTGCTGCTCTCTTCTCTATGACTGTCTCTCTTGTGATTTGTGGTGTGCCTGCTGCATGCTTCAGAAATACTTCGTTCACTGCCCAAAACACATCTGTCAACAGTCCATCTGCCTCTGCTACTCTCTCTCCTTCCTTCTTTGTCATCATCACAACATCTCCCATTTCATCATCCAAAACACACAGGTTGTTCAGCTGTTCACTTATTCTCTTAAAGTCTTCAAAGCTTATTACCTTTCTGTGTTCTGTGCCTCTTTTACTGCTCTTCCCCACAGGTGTTTCATGTGTGTGTGTGTCTCGCTTGTCTGCTCTGTCTGTAACTCTACACTGTTTCCTACTCTATCCAAAGGAGACGGACCTTGTGATAGTAGCGATGGTGGCCAAGGCTAGCCCTCACTTATCCCTCCTACGCGCTCATCAGCCTCATCAAATGCCATCTCTTTTCCAGCTCTAGTCCCGCCGGTCCTCGCCTCTTTCCCTGGCAAAACAGCACCATTCCGTGAATCTGCACTAACTTCTTTCTTACCGGGTTTTTCGACATTTTCCTTGTCTTTTTCTCCGATATTTGCGGGACTTAACGAGTTTTTCTTCACGGGTTTTGCCGTATCTTTTTGCGAGATTTGCTGTGCACTCGCCCCCTTTCCCTCCCTCTCTCTCAGTATGCTCATCATCTCACTCTCAGATGAATAATCACGGGAAGGGGGTGGGCGACGTGAAGGGTCTTGTGCTAGGTCAATGTCAGGGAATAGTGGGTCTTGACGGGCATGATAACCAGATAAGTCTGCATACACTAGCCTCTTTGCTGCCTCACCCGCCTTGCCCCAACTCCCCCCTGTCCAAACTTAACTCCACACTGTTCTCCCTTCCAGTTCAGCCCAGTACAACGAGTGGTTAGTGGGCCTGTGGTGTGGCTCTTAGGAGTGAGTTAGTGGGACGTGGTGTTTCGTTCTTTGATTGTCTTGAGTTCTGAGGGGGTGTGGGCGTCGGTTTCTCACTTTTCCGTTTCTCTTTCTCTTTCACTTGCGAGGGTTTTGGTTGCAATGGTGAGGGTTGCACACGTTGTGTGTCTCGTGAGGTTGTGAGGGCAGGAGTGGTTGTTGTAGAGGTGTCGGGGTGTTGAGCACTAGTGAGAGTGCGAGGTGGAGGGTTGTGGTGTCTGTCTCGGAGTGTGTTTCGAGCCAATGGAGCACTCGACAGCTCCCCCCCCCCCCCCCCCCCCCCACGGGCTCTTGCGGGTTGATCTAAGGGTTTGTTGTCACTTTGCTCCTTTGGGTGCTCACTATCCTCCTCGCCCTCTTGCTCTGCTTCACGAGCAATAATGCTTTCCCCACTTTCTATGTTTCCATCCATTGCTTCTTCTGCACCCTCCATCATGACTAGCCCATACTCATCTTCTTCTGAGCTGTCTTCCCCTTCAGATTTGTCTCCTTCTTCCTCCTCACCCTCCTCTCCAACTTCACCCATCATAAGAGTGACTCCTTTGGCTCCTTTCTTTTTAAACTTGCCACTCTTGTCTCTTTGCTTTCCTTTTGTGGAGTTAGAGTGAGCTGACTTTGGACTAGTTCGTTTGGGGCTTGACTTCTGTTTGGGGCAAAAACGCTTTGTGTGTCCACTCTGGTAGCAGTTATAGCATGTCGCTGTCAGCCACCATTCCTGCTCTGAACTATCACTACCATTCTTGTTGCCCTTGCCCTTCCCGTTTTTAGTCCATTTCTTGTTCTTCTCTCTTTTCTCCCTTCTCTCCTCCCTCTCCCTCTCCAAACAGTAGATTCGCTCCCTTACCCTCTCTCTTCCTCTCTTCTCCTTCCTACGTTCCTTTCTCAGTCTCTTCTGCTTCGCTTCCCACAACACGTAAATTTCTCTTGCCGACTCTACCATATCATCATGTGTTGGCCTGCTCGCTGCTGCTAATCTATAATGATCGATGAGGTAAGCGGGCCCATAGGCCTCATGCTCTGCTAGCTTCTCTAACAACCCATTTACTGCTTCCTTTGGCTCAAATGGCTTTCCTCTCAGAGCTTCTAGCCAGTTCTTCTGCAGTAGATGTTGTATTAGATACTCATCCATATCCTCTGTCGGTCTCGGTCTCATCTCTTTAAATGCTTTCTCCTCTATGTATCTCGCCGCACCACTTAGATTACCGTATTTCGCTTAGACAATGCCGACTTTCTCAAACGGGCAATGAACGTTTTTACTGCGAAGAAATTGAACCACCTTGGATTCCGAGAATGCTGTTGTTACGAGAAGTTGGAACATCCTGCAGCGATGCAGGTACTGCATTTCTTCTCTGTATCTTTTCTTCCTCAGCAAATACACATCCTCGTTGGTTCTTGTCATCTGTCTTTTCTTCTTTCTGTACGCCCTATCCTCCCAAGCTTTCTTCTCTTCTTTTGAGAGGTCTTTCCAGTTGGCAGGTTTCTCTTGCTGTGTCTTCGAGTCTTGTGGTGTTTGGCTACTTCTCTGTCTCTGTTGTCGTGTTTGTTGTGTCTCTGTTTCATCTTCTTCGTCGTCTGATCCTTCCGGTGTGTCTACCTCGTGTGGTTCTCTCGGTTCTTCCATTTCTTCTGCTTTTCTCATCCTGTCTCTATCAAAACCATACTTTGTTCTTGCCGCTTTATGGTCTTTGAAAGCATCATGAAACATATCCCCGAGTGTTGTGCTAATCCCGTAGGCATACTCCTCTATCTGGTAATAGCAACTCTGTAAATCCTTTTTATTTCCGCTAAACACCGGAGTGTGAGACATCAATTGTCTCATGCTGATCGCATGGTGCCGAAATTCGTTTCCCAAGCGGCTCATAACCGTTGATTAGGTAATACCCGGTCACTCACGGACCTAATACCTTAGACGCCGGTTTGCTGAGAGACTCCGTTAGCAGCCACGATACCAATCGACACTTTTAATCCGCACGTATATAGCAGAACTGACAAACTCAAAGGTAATAATGAAACTGAAATAAAGTCCGCACGACTGTAATTATTACACAATGGTTATTGTCCGATTCTGAATGCCAATATGACCGTTACGTCCGTTACAATTATTAACTAGAATTATACGGATAAATTACTTACCAGTCACAAAGTAATCACTAAAAGTAAAACGTAATTGTCCTACCAACGATTGAATCAGCAAAAAAATTACGGCCCCCGCCCGACCTGTCTTTTTCCGAATTTTTTTCCACACGTAATGGTGCCAGCTTTTTTTCACAACTTCAATTACAGATTTCTCAAAAACTACTAAAGATAAGCATATGCTCACCATAGTGAAATGATGATATTTCAAGAAATACATATGATATGAGGAATCCTATGCGTAAATAATAAATTCAAAAAAATCATGAGTCAAAGTGTGGCCCCTGACTAAGGATTTTTTCCTTATGTTGAAATTACATATGACACTGCTGTCATTTGATCTCAAAATACTTCCCGGCGAGAACAGGGAAGGTACCAAACGACGCTGTGATTGTCAATTTCAGTTTATTTACTACTTTTTCTTGACAGACTACTTGTCCCTTTCGAAACAATGCAAATTCTGAGAAATATTAATAACAAGAATAATTCAATAGCTATCACAAGTTTTGTAGCGGTTGGAGTTGTTCAAGTCAGTCTGGAAAAATAAAGTAAAAAAGGTGAAAGCCGAATGCCACTTTACCTGCTGTGTTGCCTATTTTACCTATTAATATCGATAATTATGACTGTGGACCGGAAAAAGCGGTTAAAGGATATAAAGTTTCAAATATGTGGAAAAAAGGCAATAGTCAACATTTTTAGAAATTGATCTGTTAACGGCAGTTGAAAACGTAACAACTACAAGTTATGACAGTTGATAAATATTAATAAGTAACGGAACTAAAAATAGAAGTGTAAACTTGAATTAAAAACTTGAAGAAAGTTTAAGATAATATTAATGTTTCGGTCCGGTACGTTATTCATTCGGATATTATCCTTAAAACGGTTACTACATTTGCTACAAAAGGTTCGGGTCAACGCTATTAATGTGGGAGGTTAATAAATAAGGATGCCACAGCTTTGTGTAACTTACATCCTAACAACCTTCCCCACTCCGGTAAACGGTTACGTGTAAAATATATAGGATTTAAGGCCCTATGGGGTCCAAGCTTCCAAGCTTCCCCCATACCCTTTATCCTAATACAACATTAAAACCGGAAGTTTTCTTCAAAACCGGAAATGTAATAAGAATTCATCTTAATATACATTTAATAACAAGGAATCAATTCCACGAGTGAATTCCCGTAAAAACTAAAAGCAAAATGACGATGTAGTATACCGTGAGTGTTACATAGTGTTACAAATGACAATTGAAAATAATAACGATGTTGTATACCGTGGGTGTTACATAGTATTACAAAATTGACAATAATTCAGTGAAATTTTTGTTTGAGCTTGTCGACCTGTGAGCCAGTTGCAGTAAATGATAACCCAAAGAAGGCAGTCGGAATTACAAGTTATGACTTGTCGTTAAAGTGGACAAAAGCTGATGCGCATTGTTTTTTCAAATTCCCAAGAGTTTTGTTGGCAATTTTCACAGTTAAAGTGGACGAAAGCGGATGTGGATCGTTCTGTCAAATTCCCAAGAGTTTTGTTGGCAATTTGCATGGTTTGAAGTGGACAAAAGCGGATGTGGATTATCTTTTCAAATTCCCACGAGCTCCGTGGCAATTTTCACATGGATTGGCAATTTTACACAAGGGAACTTATGCAAAATTGTATTGGACGGGGGGGATGTCGAGCGGCGACTTGAAATGTTTATTTTCACATGGATTGGCAATTTTACACAAGGGAACTTATGCAAAATTGTATTGGATGGGGGGATGTCGAGCGGCGACTTGAAATGTTTATTTCCACATGGAGCAGTGGCAATTTTACATAAGGGAATTTATGCAAAATTGTATTGGACGGGGGGATGTCGAGCGGCGACTTGAAATGTTTATTGAAAGTTTCACATGGATTGGCAATTTTACACAAGGGAACTTATGCAAAATTGTATTGGACGGGGGGATGTTTATTTCCATGGATTTGCAATTTTCCACCAGGGAACTTATGCAAAATCGTATTGATTGGAAATATTGGGTGGCCAGTTTTCACGATCATAAAATGGCAGTTTTTACACGCGTGAAAAATCTTTTGGCGCCGACAAGGCTGAATGGAGGATAACACAATATGGATCGATGGATTTTAATCAAGCGTAAACGGAATTTATCAATAACTAACCGGGGGGTTAGCCTAGACTCATACTAGGTGGGGGAGACGATGAGTGAGTTTAGGGTAGTTGAATACGGGGTCACCCGTGCAATTTTACTATGATCCGAGGGGAACCGGGTCTAGTCACCGACTGTCCGCACTCGAGATGATTTTTCACATTTTATATAATAATATCCCGGTTTGGTTCGGCTGGTCTTAACTCGACTTCTCGCGCATCCTGACGAGGGCACGCTCGAGGGTGACTCTCGGAGGGGATTATGCCGGCCCACCAGATATATAATGGCATTACTACGTGACTCTATGTTCCGGCCTGTCGGTTATCCTTGGCTTGGAGAGTACGGAGTCCCTTCTACATTAGGTATTCCTCATTCTTCATGTCGGACGGTTAGATAGACTTTTATATTATTAAATATTATATTAAGTAACCGTAACTGACACAATTATATATCGGGTGGGCCGGCATAGTCCGAGGCTATGGTCGGATTAGTCACATGCCATGATGACACTGTAACAAACTTCGTTGGTAGGACAATTACGTTTTACTTTTAGTGATTACTTTGTGACTGGTAAGTAATTTATCCGTATAGTTCTAGTCAATAATTGTAACGGACGTAACGGTCCATATTGGCATTCAGAATCGGACAATAACCATTGTGTAATAATTACCGTCGTGCGGACTTTATTTCAGTTTCATTATTACCTTTGAGTTTGTCAGTTCTGCCTTAAATCCTATATATTTTACACTTAACCGTTTACCGGAGTGGGGAAGGTTGTTAGGATGTAAGTTACACAAAGCTGTGGCATCCTTATTTATTAACCTCCCACATTAATAGCGTTGACCCGAACCTTTTGTAGCAAATGTAGTAACCGTTTTAAGGATAATATCCGAATGAATAACGTACCGGACCGAAACATTAATATTATCTTAAACTTTCTTCAAGTTTGTAATTCAAGTTTACACTTCTATTTTTAGTTCCGTTACTTCATTTTTCCATTTATTAATATTTATCAACTGTTCGGCGTGGCCGAGGGGAGTGTTGGATTACAGCTTCGGGCTACATGACGGACAGATCCCACAGAGGGTTTGGGACGTGCTCAAGGAGAGCGGGGTGGACTTGAGGCTGATCGGGGGTGCACACGCGACGGAGACAGTGCGTGGGAAGAAACACCAGAGCCTGAATTAAGGGGATAGCATAGGGGATGCGAATGGGAATAAGGGAACGGAATTCGGATCGGGGGGTGATGGAAGTTGGGCGCACATTGACCATATGTGTGGGAAAATGATGTACTGAGGGGCCTACTCAACTATAAAGCTTTACGGACACAGTACAAAGGAGGAACTCGACGAGAAGTCCATTGTCGTTTTAAGATTTGGACCTTGGGATTCGGTCAATTCGGATCTCGGGGCCAAGGCACCATTCACATTTGACGGATTAGACAGGATCTGATTGGTGGTCGATCAGGCTATGGGACTGTGACTTCGGGAAAATCGCGCGCGTAGGGTTGAGGACGTAAGCTTTTCGAGTGTTAGTTCACGCTCTTCGGGCAATATTAAGTCTGGGAACTTAGCCCACATGAAGCACAAGCCTTTAATCTGTTGGATGGCTCTTGGTAGATTGAATTGAAAGTCGAGCTTGGTAGCTCTTGGGATGGAGGATAATCGGCGGGGATTCCCCAATAAGCCGGTACTAACGGGATTATACGTAAATGTAGTCTCCGTTGGTCTTACTCCAGGAATTGAGATCGAGCGATCTCAAAGGAGGGGGAAGGGGTGCTATGTAACACACACTGTATACTACATCGTTTTACGCTATTGGCTTTTACGGGAATTCACTCGTGGAAGTGATTCCTTCTTATTAAATGTATTTTAAGATGAATTCTTATTACATTTCCGGTTTTGAACAATACTTCCGGTTTTTAATATTGTATTAGGATACTATCAAAGGGGTATGAGGATAAGCTTGGAAGCTTAAATCCCATAGGACCTTAAATCCTATATTTTACACTTAACCGTATACCGGAGTGGTGAAGGTTTGTCACGTAGTAGGATGTATTACTGGCGACATTCATTTTCGCCTCTAAATTTTCTTTGACCTATATAACTTTTTCGACCTATACAACTTTTTCGACCTATATAACTTTTTCGACCTATATAAAAAATTTTGACGTATATAAAAAAGTTTGACGCCTGTATACGTCAAAATTTTTTATATAGGTTAAAGTTTTTCCTGTATACGTCAAACTTTTTCATATACGTCAAACTTTTTTATATAGGTTAAAGTTTTTTATATAAGTCTAACTTTTTCAGGCAATAGTTTTTTTTCAAGAGTTTTAAATTTAAGTTTTGTTAATAAGTTGTTTTGATTTTCAAAAATATTGTATTTAATAAATCCTTGATAATAATATTACCATAATATTAATATTAAATAATATTATTAATAATACTACTAATTTAATTTATTCGTATTATTAATAATATATTATTCTTAATATTGTAAATCTCTCTTTCCCTCTTCTCAACTTGCTCGTATTAATATAAATCTCTCTTCTCTCCCGGCCCCCCCCCCCAGTATTACTTGGTGCTACTTGTACACTACCCTACGTCTCTGTAAGGGCAAGAGAAAATAAACGAAAGGCGGAAAAGAAAAGGGAAAAAAGGAAAGAAAAGAAATCAGAGAGAGAGAGAGAGAAAGAAAGGAAAGAAGAACTGACAAAGAAAAGAAAGGAAGGATTATCAAGTGTAAGGGCATCAGAAAAAGAAAAGAAAAGAAAAAAGAGGGAGAGGGAGAAAAGAAAGAAACGAAAAAGAAAAGACAGAGGCAGAGAAAAAGAAAAGAAAGTCAAAAAGAAAGAAAAAAGAAAAGAGAGAAAGGAAGGATTACCAATTGTAAGGGCAAGAGAAAAAGAGAAAAGAAAAAAAGGCGGAAAGAAAAGAGAAAAAAGAAAGGAAAGAAAAGAAAGGAGAGAAAAGAAAAAAGAAAGAAAAGAGAAGGACTACCAAGTGTAAGGGCAACAGAAAGAGAAAAAGAAAAGAAAAAGAAAAAAGGCGGAAAGAAAAGAGAAAAAAGAAAGGAAAGAAGAGAGAGAGAGAATCGAAAGAAAGAAACGAAAAAGAAGAAATAGAACAAAAGAAAGAAAATAAAAAAGAAAAGAGAGAAAAGAGAGGAAGAAAGAAAGAAAGGATTACAAAGTATGAGGGCAAAAGAAAGAAAGAAAGAAAGAAAGAAAAGAAAGAAAAGAAATAAAAGAAAAGAAAAAAGAAAGAGAGCAAAAAAGAGATAAAACGAATGGAACGAAAAGAGTTCTAAAATTCAAAAAAGCAAGCAAGAAGACGAGACAGAGAGAGACTTTGTGTGTGTGTGTGTGTGAGAGAGAGAGAGAGAGAGTATACGAGAAAGATAGAAAAGGAAAAAGAGAAAAAAGAAAGGAAAGAAAAGAAAGGAGAGAAAAGAACCAAGAAAAGAAAAGAAGAAAGAAAGAAAAGAGAGAAGGATTACCAAGTGTAACGGCAAAAGAAAGAGAAAAGAAAAAAAAAGCGGAAAGAAAAGAGAAAAAAGGAAAGAAAAGAGAGAGAGAGAGCGAGAGAGAGAAAGAGATCGAAAGAAAGAAAGAAAGAAACGAAAGAGAAGAAATATAACAAAAGAAAGAAAAGAAAAAAGAAAAAAGAAAGAAGAAAATAAAAAAGAAAAAAGAAAATAAAAAGAAAGAAAAGAGAGAAAAGAGAGGAAGAAAGAGAGAAAAGAAAGAAAAGAAAGAAAGAAAGAAAGGATTTTTTTTTAATTGATTTTGCAAACATTATTGTACAATGAGAAAGACAGTATTCCCACCCAAACCCGTAGCGGTTGCAGGGTGCCGGCACTACGACCACCAACATCAGGGACACCGACGAAAACGCGGGTTTGATGGAAGGGGGAGCATTGGGCCTTGAGCGTGGCAGCCCGCTAGGGTCTGTGCGCAAACGGTCCGAAGACACAGATGCACGTCGTAGAGAAAAGAGAAGAGGAGAGAGAAGAGAAGAGGACAAACAACAACAACAACAACAAAACAAAAAAAAAAGGGGGGGGGACCCCACCGCCATCATCACCCTAACTGCCTGCAAGGAAACCTAGCCCCCGACAGGTAAAAGTCAAATCATCCCGGGAGGAATCTCCATCGAGACGCAACTCCCAAATCGTCCCGTATCCGCTAGGCATCCTCGTCCAGACCGAAGCGGGACTCCCATCCAGGGCCACATCAAGTGCGGAACGTCGCAGGGACACCAATCCTACCTCGATCCGGCCCATGGGGATCCATCTGCATCGAAGAAAAGAGGGGTCCTGCAGGGAAACGTGGTCCAAGGCTAGAAGGATAGCTCGAGCCTGGTCCGTCCGTCCCCCCATGGAACCGTCCCCACCGTTGACCAGAAAAACTTCCTGGCCGCTGAGTTTGAAAATTTTAACCAAGCCCTTCGAGAGAGAGAAGTCAGAAGAAGATGAAAAGCCTAACCTTCACGTGCCCTTCTTTCCCATGGCCATGCAAATCCCTGAAAGGGGAGACACAGACAGGGCGGAGTACCTTCCCAGTGACTCTGAGCGGGCGGAGGCTCGGTCGGGAGAAAGAGATGAGCGGAAGGCTGGATGGGGGGGGAGAGGAATTCAAATCTAAAGCCAGGGTTAGGCCCCTTTGGTTTCGTGGCCCCGAGGAATGGTGGGAGTCGATGGGGAGTCCAGGGTGAGAGGAAAGGAGACTCCATAGGCGGGCTGGTGTGCCAGTGGGTCGTCTGACTTGCTGGTAGGCTAAGCTGGCCACAGGAGACCCTCTTCTCCCACATCTACGGGATCGGTGCGTTGGACTTGCGTCTCCCCTAGGACTCTGCTTCGGTGGGACTCCTTGGGCCCCTTGAGGACACCCTTTTGCGACTCTCTGCCCTCCTCCCGCCTCTGGACCGGACATCAAGGGGGAAGAGGCACGACGACGGAGCAAGCCCACCTACTGGGGGGGGCGGAAGGGAGGGTCCGGGGGGCTCCCGCAGGGAAGTGGTGAAGGAAGTTCCATGACTGGATGATGTGCTCGTGGCAGATCTTTGTAAGGCCCTGGTAGGTCCGTTGCGCGATGTTCTTGGAAAAATGGAGGCACAGATCGTCGAAAGAGGTCTGGGAGATGTAGCCTCTAGCGCCCATAGCGATAACTAGCAGGTTGGTAGTCATAGGTCGGCCTCCAATGGACTGCATTTGGATCGCTTCTTCGAGTGGGAGGTACCGATGGTCATAGATGGCCCTCGGATTATAACCCCATGCCTGTCGGGATTTCCAAGGGATAGCTGGCCAGGTGTTGGGCGGGTCTTCTCCCCGAAACGCGTTTGGGTCCTTCGGTCGGTAAGGGGGGGAAATCCTGTGGCCATCTCGGTCCCAGGTATCCCGCCGCTCCTCTGGCGACTGTCTCGTGGGGAGACAAGAGTCATCTTCGCGTACCAGCCATTGATCCTCCCGGGTAGTGTAGTCTACCAGCGTAACGTGGTTCGATCTACGGGTGGCAGTGACCAGGAGATCTATCTTGTGGGAGAACCCCGGTCCCGCCATGTCTACCATTACCTGCGCGGCGGGGTGAGCGAAGGCAGAGGGGGGGGCCTGATCAGAAGGGGGGGGAGCTCCCTCCGGGACGGGGAGAACCTCGTCAACGGACGGGGGGGGACTATCTTGCCTCGGTCGGGGGAAAGCACCCTCCACCCCTATAACGAAGACCTTGCGATCCGGAGCTATGCCATCGTCGTTATCTAAACGCTCCAAGCAGCTTCGGATCCACTGCCTGCATTTGGAGTGCCGCTGATCCAGGAGAGACTTGAGGGCCTCCGAGTGGAAGGAGGATTTGGATAGCAAATAGTGGCTGATGCTTCCAGTGACCTTGCAGCCATAGGGGCAGGAGGTCGAGGTGGCGCCCTTGGAGATCACAGTGCTAATTCTAGCCGGGGTGGGCCAGACATCGAGCTGGCATTTTAGTACGATGGCTACCTCCCTCACCGAGAGGCCGCCGTTGGGTTGGAGGAACTGGTTGGTGACGGCCTGGAAAGGCTTGCGTATTTCAGAACGGATCCCCCATGTTAGGCCAAAACGGGGCGCAGCCTTTAGTTTATTTGCGTCTTCCGAATACCTCTGTCGAAGCTTCCATAAGTTGTAGGACGCCCAATTCTTCTTGACTAGGGCGATGGCTTGGTCTATTGTCCCCGGAGCGACCGTTTCCTTGGTGAGAAAGTTAGTGACGGAGATAACAACTGGGATTTCCAGAGCGTCCCATTCGATACGGGCTGGGGGAACGTCATATGCCTCCCTGAATTGGGCGAGGCTGTGCTCCGCATCGGATTGCTGCTGTCGCCCTTCTGGCCATGAAGAGTCACTAACATGTCCGGGAGGGATGCGAGGGTTTATGCCGATGCCCAGTGCTCTGCAGGCTCGAATCCAGTGAAGCACCATAAGTCCGTCGCGGCGGTCCTCCTTGATCAGGTGCAGGTGCCCTTGCCATCCTAGGAAAGGCTGGTCTGGAGGGTCAGGAAGCTTGGGGCACTGCTTGTTGATGTCCTCGGGCATGGGGGCCTCGTCCTTGAGTGCTCCCCTATTCATAGCGTTAACAAACCGCGGGTAAAAGGCCGGGATGATGCAGTCAGTGGGGGCCTCGACTCCGTGGAACACCGAGTGCATTCGCCAAATGTCCGGCGGGTGGAGTGGTGGATAAATCGGTGGCGGGCGTGGTCCGCCATCCCCTGCCCATCGGAACAAGAAGCGAGTGCTGGGCGGCTGTTGGGTGCGTGAGCCGCTGGAAGCAGTTCGGCGACCACGGAGGGGGGGTCGCTGAGGGCACAGATCTCCGTTCCTGGGGAAGTAGTAGTCCCATGCTAGGCGTAGATGTGCGTCGACCGCATATTGAACGTATGGGTCAGTCGAAAGGAGGCATTTGATGAACACCGTGAAATTCCTCAGGTAGTACCGGGTTGAGAACTGGTGGAGACCAAAACCCCCCCCTGCTCCTATGGGGCCGTATAGCACCGCGTTGGGAATCTCCTGGTGAGAAAGCTGGAGAGTCTCCCGGATGTGGTCCCGGAAGGCTGTGTCTAGCTCCCTTAGTAACTTCTGGGGGAAAGGGGTCCATCCAAAGGAGAAATCCAGGCTGCTGGTGAGGAGACTGATGAGAGCTTTCCGTTTCCTTGCCAGTGAGAGGTCGAGGCTGTGAATCATCCGGGCAGTAGCCACGAACTTCGCAATCGCGTAGTCTCTTTGGATCTGCGGGTTGTTGCTGCCGTCGGTGTGAAGGCCCAAAGACCGAAAGACTTCGAATGCCGAGCGGTTTCTGATCTTGGTGGGGCCACGGGACGAGCCTCGGCCTGGTGCGGAAAGCGAGATCGGGACAGCATACACACCTTTTCCCACTTCGCTGACTAGGCAGATGACTGAACATTTCTCCGCTGCACATATCTGGCGTGCAGCCCGTAGTTGCGTGTAGAGGAGGGAGAAACCTTTTTGTGCCTCGGGAAAGTATTGCTCAGGTGGACCATCCCCTCCAATGGCTGCCCAGTTGTCATCAGCAAATTTGTGGTCAGCGGTCAGCGGGGGTCTCAAGGGGTAGACGGAGGTGTTCTGGGATCGGTCGCGGTCCGTTTCGTCGTAGAAGCGATACCCGGCTGGCATAAATTGCTGGGCAGGGCACAGGCGGGTGATGTACTCGTCTAGCACTCCATACGTGCCAGGGCTTAGCGATCCTCCTTGCGGGATCCCTCGCGAGCGAAGAATTTCTTCCGGCAGAATAACAGTCTTCCCTGAAATGTCCGGGGTCTTGAGCTTGAGCGGGGAGTCTTTGAAACGGTGGCGGAGGAAAGCGAACATTTCGGGGAATTCCTGCTCTTGCGCCACCACGTGGGAATACGCTTCGCAGATGTACGTGAGCTCCGCACGGTCAAAGGCCTTGCGGATGTCAGTGGAGAAGATGATAAGCGTCTTTATATTGCCAGTAATCTTGGGGGCTGCCCGTAAGTCGGCCAGCATCAACCGAAGCACCATGTTCCATTCATCACACCCGCTCACAGTCGTTGTGTTGGCCTTGGAGGTCTTCCGGATACATCCTGTGTGGAGCTTGAAAGACTCGACCCGGAACGTGACGAGTTTTTCGTAGAGATTAAGGATCGCGTTCGATACAGTGATCCCCCGCCAATCAGTCACGTTTGCGCCTGTCCCCGTCCCTTTCCAGATCTGGCTGAGGATCCCCGGCTTCCAGTCCTTTGGTAGTCGCTTCTCCTTCCAGCAGTGGGAGAGAAAGGATCCCAATTGAATCTTCGCATCCTGCGAGAGGAGTCTGAAGATGGCAGGAGGGATACCGTCTTCTCCTGGGGCAGGACCCTTTTTTGCCTGGATGGCGTGCTCCAGCTCTCCCAGCGAGAAAGGTCGACGAGCCAGTTCGAGAGCCTGATCCCGGGTAAGGGGCGGGGGGAGGCATTTGAAAATAGTGACGAATTGTTTGACACGGTCCCCGGGAATACGAGATTCCTGGAACGGTCCGATGAGGTGGGGGCGTCCATTGGAGTCTCGGGGTGGGGACGACCGCAGCTTTTCCCACTCTCGAATCTTTTGGAGCCGACCCACCCTCCTTAGTACCGCCCACTTTGCTAGGCGGTCTGCACACTCGTTAAGCCGAAAAGTCCACTCGAAGCTCTGCTCTTGGTGGGACCTGACCCAGTGGAACGAGATCGGAGCCGACTGAGTGTGGAAGCGAAAGATGGCGTCCCATAGGGGGGGCTTCGCACGCTGCTTAAACAGTTCATGGGCCTCCCCCTCCAGATTCGCGTCCGTTAGGGCCCGGTAGTCGGTGAAGATATGAACTCGCCGGGGTCTCCATTTCATCTCTCTAATGTATTGGAGGCCACCTGCCATCACTGCCAGTACTTCTTGTTCTCCACTAGAGGCTGGGTTGTCTGCATTGCCGTAGATAGCGATAATCTCATTATTGTAGAACAGGAACGCCCCGAAGCCCGCAGCGTTGCCATGCTCGGGAAAACAGGATCCGTCAGGAACGAGGATAGCGTCATATGGGGACAGGGACCCCGGAGACAGCTCGTCCGGCTGGTCAAGCCGCGGGGCCAGGCGATAGATAGGAAACCGCTGTTTGAACTCATCGGGGAGCGAACTTAGACGTAGAGCATAAGCATTCGATTGGAGTCTGATGATAAGGCCCCGGGTGTCATCTCCATTAGGAAGGTGGATACCCAGGTACTCCCAGGCTTCAGCTTCTAGGAACTCCAAAAGCTGGGGGACTAAGTCAACGGGCGGAGCAGTATACTCGTCTTGGAGAGGAAGGTTTGCGGTCGCCCACCTCTTGAGCTCACTGGAGTTACGGTTCGGTCTTCGTTCGCTATCATCCTCCGGCGGGAACTGCACTGAGTACTGGCGGAGAGACGGTGCCGTGTGGGCGCTTAAGAGGGAACGCATCCGCTCCACCTCCGCCTGTAGAGCAGCCTCAGCATCGGTCTGGATGACAGCTTCCGTCTCACTGGGAACGAGGGGAAGGGGGTCAGGATTCGCATTTCCCCGGAAGACCAGGTTAGTAAATTGTCCTCTGTCGATAGTATCCCCCGGTTTGAGGATCGGCGCCCGAAGCCTGTCACTTCCTAGAAGGAGCTCCCGCTGATTATATTTGGAGTCCTCTGGAGGGATCCACAGTTTCGCCCCGGACCCCATCACTTGGTGGAGTCGGCGCTCCTCGTCTGCCTGATCAGAGACCCGGGTGCGGTAGAGGTCTGCATAATGTTCCTGGAGAGTCTCTGGCGGGGGAGTCTCCATGGCTGAGTCCGTCTGGACCCGGAGGAGAAATTTGTGCTGGTTCCGGTCGAAGGCTTGGTTGTGTCGGAGCCTATTCGGTCTCTTGACCTCCCTCTTGGCGCGCTTGATATCTTCGAGACGGGAATTAATCTTGCGTCTGGCCTTGGCAAGGATCTTCAGTGCGTCCGGTAGAAGAAATGACATCTCTAGCGGGTCACTCGACCGTGGTTCTTCCAGGATGTGCCCGACCAGATCCCCTTCCATTCGTAACGTATGGCAAATGTTCAGCCAGAGCCTGGTTAAATGAGATCCGGGATCCCTCGGGACTTGTCGTTGGAGGCCCCGCGTGATGGACTGCAGTGCGGTTAACATACGGGGTACCCTGGTTATCTTCCGTCTGGACTTAGGAGGTCTGGGATTCCGCCTGCTCAGCGGTGGTGGAGCCGGCTGGGCATCCTGGTATCCAATCGGCAGGGCTGGGATAGGGGCACTAGGAGGAGCAGCGTCGACCCTCGGAGGCCCGACAGCTTCCGCAGCTTGGATGGCCTGCTTCAACGCGGCTTGGGGGGGCTGGGCCATCTGTATGCTCGCCGCCATACTCTGCTGGAAACAGTCCTGCTGAGCCTGTGTCCACCTCTTGGGTTCCAATAATGGCGGTGGGGGGGACCCCGAGACCGCCGGACATTAACTTCAGGCCTAGCTTCTCTCCCAACCAGGCTAAGGGAAGATGGAAGGGGAAGAGGGGAATCTGTTAGCGAGGGGGGGGGGGGATAGCAGACTCTATGATCTCCTCCACCGCGGAAGGGAGGGGCGGTGGGCCCAGGGTAGGATCCCAACTCCCAGGCGGGGAGGAGGGAGGAGAGTCAACCGGAATGTCTTGCGGCAGGTAGTGATGCTCCAGCCGAGCGCGGGCAATGTCGATTCGGGCCTGGATCCAGAGTTGCAGGGGGGGGGGGGGGGGGGGGGGGGAATCCAAACGGTGAGACGCGATGGACTCGACCAGCCGCTCTTCTCGACTGAGGTGCGACAGTGCAGCAATTGCGTCCTCCTCATCACTGCCTGTTCCTGGCAACACATTATCCTCGGGGAAATCCAGCGGGTGATCGCCCGCTTGGGATCCCCATAGGAGGACGCCGACAGCAATCCACGCGGAGGCCTTGGCAACAACCGAGTCGGATCGAAAATATTCTTCAGGGCCATATGGTGCATCAGGGGTGGAGAGCTCCAGGAGACCATCCCTGGCCCCGACATCTATAAAAAGCAAGGTGAGCCGCAGGATGGCCCTGAGACGTTTGTAGTGCACAGCGGGCAGGGTGATGCCAAGGGGGCCGATGAAGCGAGGCGCGTGATCCCACTCCGTAGTCGAAGACCTGAAGCGGGATGTGTGATGGAGCAGGATACGGCCCTTGATTCCCTGTGCCCGAACAATAAGCACACGTGGGAGGCGACGCTGGACGTATCTAAGAACCCGGGCGGAGGAAAGTGCATGCCATGAGGTGAGGAGCATGAGGCTCCCATCCTGGACGATGGATTCCAACGCCTTGGTGGTCCTCTCTGCTAGAGGCTTCCTGGCTCGAAGGAGGGATTGAGCTCCAAAGGAGGGAGATAAGAGGAACATCTGACATAGCCATTGGTTAAGTGCTCCTTGGGAGACTCGTGGCGCGGAGGGGGGGTCAACTTTTTGCGGCGGAAAGGCAAGGAGTGGCTCGCGAACGTGCGTGGATAACGACATCACGTTGGTGCCATGATACCGCTCCAAAGTATGTCGAAGTGTCGCAAATGCAAGAGAGGCCTGTGCACCTCCTCTGAGCCCGTCATGAGACTGCTTGAACTCGCTAAACCACTTGGCGGGCGGCTGGGGAAGGTGGTCTCGTATGCCTCGTTTGTAGACCCGGTAGACCGTAGAAAAACCTAGAGGGGCGGAGGATGGCACAGGGTTCCGGGGTAGGAGACGACGCTCGATGGAGAGCCCCTGTCCCAGCAGGGAAAAAGCCCGAGAGTTGAAGGAAGCTGCATTGGAGGAATGCTCCCCCTTCTTGTCTTCTGCCATCTTCCGGAGGTTTCTGATGATCTTGCGGAGGCGCTGTCGGAACTGTCGATTTGTCTTCGGGGCGGAACTGAGTCCCAAGATCGGACGTTGGACTGCAGGGAAAGGATGTTGAACCACAACGGGGTCCGGAAGGGATGAAGCTGTCCGCTTGAACAAAAGTTGAACCCCATAAGCAGCAATCATCCTGCATGCCATCTTGTTCGGGAGGATGGAAACGGAACAGTCATCGCATTTGACCCACTCCCCGGAACTATTCCGGTCCAGAACGAACGCGTGAGAATGCTGTCGCGAGCGTGCGTTCCCTTCCATCTGGATGCAGATGGCGCTTTGGAGAGAGTAGGAGAGCGCCTTTCCATCATGCGACCACCGGCGATCAAAGAAGAGCGAAGGGAGGAAAGAGACATTGTGGTGTGCGGACCGGGGGAAACGAAGATTCAGGAGCCCAAGAGGCCGATGAATGTCAAGGAGAAGACATTCTGCATGCTCACGAATCGATCGAGTCTGCACCCCTTTATCGCCTCCGCAGTGAGCGCATAGGAAAGGTTCAGAGGAAGGGCCCCCAAGATGCCATCTCGCCAAAAGCTCAGTAAGGGGGAAAGGTGAGCAGTCGTCAGCCAGGATAGAAAGTGAGAGTGGAAGGGCCCAAGAGGAGGACTGGGAGGCAGTGGAACAGACGCTGCATGCTGAAGTCGAAACTACGTGCGGGAGCCAGGATTCCAAAAATACCCCACTCGGGAGGAAGGAAGGCCCGGCGTCCCGCAGAAGCAACAGTAGGCCCCGTGTTGCCAGTCCGGTGTCGCCGCCGCCGTGGACGTCCGGTCCGGGGCACACGCTGCGGAGAACAACAGGGTAGCGGAACCAGGCGCAGGAAAGAGGCTTGAATTCCTGTGTGGTGTGCCCCACCTGCGGGCGGAGATCGTCCAACGTATTAATGATAGCGCTGGTAGCAGTCATCTGGGGTCCGAGCATGGACCTGGGCGGGCGTGCCAAAGCCCAGTTCCGTAGGAAAGACGAGAGTTTGGGAAAAGAGGCCAGAAGTTGGGCTGCATTAATTAAGAAACAATGCCGGTCATCCGGGTTCTTAATACCCCTGTAGGGAAGAGTAGGTAGTACCGCAAGAGCTTGACGGGTACGGGCCGGACGACCTTTTCCCTTAGAAATAATTCCAACCCCTGAATACTCCCCCTGATCTTTTATAGACAACGAATTGCTCTGGTTGGGGCCAGTGCTTGTGGTCGATGCAGGTGGAGCACTAGCGATCTTCTTCACAAAAGAGCGTCGGGGACGATATCCAGCGGATTCTTCCTCGTAAAAACCTGCCATCACGTCCTCCTGCTCCTCAATGGTAGCCACTCTCTGGTGAGCGAGTTGCCGTTCCCGTCGGATTGCTTGTATGTCCCTCGGGCCAAAGAAAAGACCTCCGTTGGAGCTTTTCGAGGGAGCGCGACGGGATCCAGTGACTTGAGAACGGCGGGAGTGAACCTCGATAATTTCAGGTGGCGGCGATGGAGGAAGGGGGGAACCCGGGGGGGGGGGGGTGGTCCTGTGCAACGGGGCCTCCTTTCGCCTCTCCCCCTGAGGGCAGTCTGGCCTTCTTCTGCACCACAGCAAGAGAGCCCTGAGGTCCATCGAGGGTCGTCAGAGGGCCGGGACTGACCCGTGCATCTTGACCTTGTTGTGCAGAAATGTCAGATGGGACAGCGGGTGGTGCAGCTGGCGTGGTCGTCTTGATATTGCTCTGGGAAACAGTGGTGGTCGGTCCGTCCTCGGCAGCCAGGGCCTGGGTGCTGGGGATCGGTATGGAAGGGGGCGGCGCCTGTAGTTGCGGTAGAGGGGGGATTTGTCCCTTATCCACGTGGCCAGCAGCAGCCAGGGGGGTCGGAGGGCTGGCGAGTTTGGGTCGTTTACGTTTCCGCTGCAGACGTCGGCGTGCGTATCTATACTGCTTCCGCTTCTGGAGGATGGGCATCCATGCGGCCTGGGAGTTCCACGCCTTTGTTCGGCTGATGACCGAACTGGGCAGGAGGTCCAACAAGGTAAGCCACCCTTCTTTGTACGCTTGTTCCAAATCCTGCTGTCTGGCTTCCTGGAGTGAGCCCCCTGCGCTGCCAGAATTGACGTGGCTGACAATGTTCTTGAGGGCTGCACTACGGGGGGAGTCACCATGGGAGACTCTGTCTACCCAGTCCAGGTTGGAGCTGTACTTGTGGTGGATACTAGCACCAATCTCTCGGACGAGGTCGGGTCCCAGGTGACAGTCGGATGACAGGAAGGTGGGCAGGTCCACCGTGGCCATCAGATCCCCTCGCGGCATCGTTAAGGAAGACAAACTTGGGCGGTGGCGGAGCTCCGGGGTCGGGTATGCTGCCGGAGGCTGGAGGGCCCGTCGGGAGATCGGTCGGAGCCAGGGGTGCACCAGTGGACCGCGGGGCGGTCGTCGGAGACCGCTGAGGGGACAACTGTGGAGGCCGCTTGGGTGAAGATGACGGCGGGGCCGTAGGAGGAGGGCGGTCGGGGGGGGGGGGGGGGGATCCGCCGGGGTGGACAGAGTGGAGGACGTAGAGGAGGACGAGGAGGATCGCGTACGGTTGGAGTTTCCGCCTCGGTGACGAGTTGACTCGGTAGAGGAGGGATGGTGGCCACGACGAGGGGAAGGGGTGGGGGGGGGGGGGTCCCGGCCGGCGTGGTCTAGACCGGTCCTGGTCCCGGGGGCGGAGTCGGGACCCATCCCTTGGTCTGTAGCTCCCTTCCTGGCGACGCCGCGGCGATCGTGAACCAGACCCGGTCCTAGCCAGTCGAAGTCCTCCTCGGGGGGAACGGGACCGAGAACGTCTATCTCGCTTCCAATTTTTAGGCTGGTGGGGCACGTCGCGGCTGCGTGAGCGGGGCCTTCTTCTTCCGCGGGGGGGTGAGGGCGAGAAACCAGTGGGACGTCTTTGGCCCTTCCCGCTCCATTCGGGAGCCCTCGTGGGGGGGGGCGCTCGTGTGAAGACTGCTCTGCCCCACCCCGACCCTCCTCATGGTGGGGCTGCTGTCGTGCGTGCGCGCGGTGAAGTCGGTCGGCGTCAGTTGAGCGCGACTCGGAAGGGATCCAACGTGACCCACGGGAGTCCGTGCGTGTGGGTGAGCTGCGGCGGGAGGATCTGGCGCGGGACGCAGACTGTGAGCGCTCTTTGCCCGTGGGCTGAATGACCTAGAGCGTCGCCTCGGTGGGGGGGCGCGATCGTTGGACTTGGGGGGGGGGTTCCCGGGGAGGGGGCGGGCGGGAGCACGCAGTCCGGAGGTCCTCCCGGGGTTCCTTGGTATCCCGCTGGGAATGGACCAAGGTTCCGAGGGGGGCTGGGGGGGAATGGGCTTCCGACTGGTCCCCTGGGTCTCGTCGTTCGTCAGCCTAGCGGGCTCAGCGTCGTACTGGGGAGCTGGCGGATCCGGAGGGAGAGGGATGGGTAACGTAGGGGGGCTCTTGGGGGTCCGCTCGATCGACGTCAGGGATCTCCCGACCGCGTTGACTGCCTCCTTTCCCGAATCAGGAGAAGGGACCGTGATTTGGGAAGGGGGGGCGGTATCAGATGAAGTAGGCAAGGCAGGAGAGGGAGAAGGGGCTACTGGTACGTGGCAATGCCCTGGAGGTCTGCCCAGGTCGAGGGGATGGGGGGGATGTCCGCTGGAGAGGCCGTCACCTCCAGAATCGAAAGGGGCAGGTCAGGGGGGTCCGAAAGAGGAGCAAGGGGCATTGCGAGAGTGGGAGGGTCAGGGTCTGCGGGCCCAGCGGACCGTGGAGCGGTGCTCTCGGAGGAGGACTCCCTTCTGCTGGGACTACCATCCGGGGCGGGGTCCACGGTTGTGGGTGCTGAGGGAGCTGGAAAAACCTGCCTCTTTTCTGGCGTCTCCTTGGCACGAAGGGTGCCTGCATGACTCTGCGACGTCAGGGTCTCGGTGGGCCCAAAGGCGTCCCCGGGCTCCGGGGTAACGGTGGGGGGCGAGATCGGAACGTAAGGCGGTGCGGGCGATGAGGTAGGCATGAGGGGGGAGGTGCCAGCGACCGTGTGCGTGGGGCGTCCCACTGAGGGGCAAGGTGGCCCCATGTGGGGAGAGATAGAGATCACAGAAGAGGTACCAGGTGGGAAGGGAGGTGAGGGCGGCCTGGAGGGGACAGGGGGGGCGGCAAAAGGTGGTGCGCGATGTGGTGATCCGGAGCTCCCGGAGCCAGGGGCCAGTGGGACAGACCGAGCGGGGGCAGGCTCTCCTCTGCTGGGAAAGTCCTCTTTAGCTGGGGCAATAAACGCGGAATCCGAGGGAGGTGGAGGGGTCGGACGCCTCTCTGTCTTCCCCTCCGCTTCATCGGGAAAATCCTCCATCTCCTCCTCCAGCAGGTAGTCGAAGAGGTTTATCTGCGCCACCTTCTCGGCTGGAGAAAGGGTTTCCCACTCCCCTTGCAGCTCGTCGTTCCAGTCAGGATCCGCCGGCGGACGTGGGGGGTGAGTGGCAGCGACTATGTCTCCCATCCGTTGGGACATTTCTGACGTCGGCGACACGCGCTGATCTCCTGTCGGTACGCTGCTGGGCTCCATTGTCTCCGCGATGGACGCCCTTGTCGGATTGACTTCTGGGGGGGGTGAGAACATCCGTACCCCTGTGTGGTCAGGCGACAACCCCATAGGTGCGAGCAGCTTCGTCTCCGTTGACATCCGGGGGGCAGAGTCCTCCTGGAGTGCGTAGTTCTTGGCCTCCCGTTGGCCGGGGCCGTCCTCGGCCTGTGCGGGCGAACTCGATACCACTTCTACCTGGGGCTTAGAGCACAGAGTCATGACGCCAGGTATAGCGGCCTTGTTTGAGGGCAACATGGCAACCGGAGAGGATGTGGCATAGATGTGCTTGACCAGAACAGAGGGCACACTTGTTGTTGGGAATGATTCCCCACAGACGTCTAAGGTCGGGGGTAATAACCGAGTTTGTGCTTGCGTTGATGACCCAAGAGATTAAACGGGGATTACGGGTTCCGATGAGGCGAGCCCAGGAGAGGTCGAAGGGGCATGCGTAAAGAGATGAGCGGAAGGCTGGATGGGGGGGGAGAGGAATTCAAATCTAAAGCCAGGGTTAGGCCCCTTTGGTTTCGTGGCCCCGAGGAATGGTGGGAGTCGATGGGGAGTCCAGGGTGAGAGGAAAGGAGACTCCATAGGCGGGCTGGTGTGCCAGTGGGTCGTCTGACTTGCTGGTAGGCTAAGCTGGCCACAGGAGACCCTCTTCTCCCACATCTACGGGATCGGTGCGTTGGACTTGCGTCTCCCCTAGGACTCTGCTTCGGTGGGACTCCTTGGGCCCCTTGAGGACACCCTTTTGCGACTCTTTGCTCCGGCGTTTCTTTCTTTTTGACCCGTGTTGGTGCCCCTCCAATGTTCTGTTTGGTTTTTTCCCCTCGGACGACACTGGGAAGGTACTCCGCCCTGTCTGTGCCTCCCCTTTCAGGGATTTGCATGGCCATGGGAAAGAAGGGCACGTGAAGGTTAGGCTTTTCATCTTCTTCTGACTTCTCTCTCTCGAAGGGCTTGGTTAAAATTTTCAAACTCAGCGGCCAGGAAGTTTTTCTGGTCAACGGTGGGGACGGTTCCATGGGGGGACGGACGGACCAGGCTCGAGCTATCCTTCTAGCCTTGGACCACGTTTCCCTGCAGGACCCCTCTTTTCTTCGATGCAGATGGATCCCCGTGGGCCGGATCGAGGTAGGATTGGTGTCCCTGCGACGTTCCGCACTTGATGTGGCCCTGGATGGGAGTCCCGCTTCGGTCTGGACGAGGATGCCTAGCGGATACGGGACGATTTGGGAGTTGCGTCTCGATGGAGATTCCTCCCGGGATGATTTGACTTTTACCTGTCGGGGGCTAGGTTTCCTTGCAGGCAGTTAGGGTGATGATGGCGGTGGGGTCCCCCCCCCTTTTTTTTTTTTTTTTTTTTTTTGTTGTTGTTGTTGTTTGTCCTCTTCTCTTCTCTCTCCTCTTCTCTTTTCTCTACGACGTGCATCTGTGTCTTCGGACCGTTTGCGCACAGACCCTAGCGGGCTGCCACGCTCAAGGCCCAATGCTCCCCCTTCCATCAAACCCGCGTTTTCGTCGGTGTCCCTGATGTTGGTGGTCGTAGTGCCGGCACCCTGCAACCGCTACGGGTTTGGGTGGGAATACTGTCTTTCTCATTGTACAATAATGTTTGCAAAATCAATAAAAAAAAAATCCTTCCTTTCTTTCTTTCTTTTCTCTCTTTCTTCCTCTCTTTTCTCTCTTTTCTTTCTTTTTATTTTCTTTTTTCTTTTTTATTTTCTTCTTTCTTTTTTCTTTTTTCTTTTCTTTCTTTTGTTATATTTCTTCTCTTTCGTTTCTTTCTTTCTTTCTTTCGATCTCTCTCTCTCTCTCGCTCTCTCTCTCTCTCTCTCTTTTCTTTCCTTTTTTCTCTTTTCTTTCCGCTTTTTTTTCTTTTCTCTTTCTTTTGCCGTTACACTTGGTAATCCTTCTCTCTTTTCTTTCTTTCTTCTTTTCTTTTCTTTTCTTGGTTTCTTTTC
>WBZZ01001500.1:0-17500 GCA_019918135.1 Paulinella micropora
AACAAAAAACTTACAAACAAGCAATCAATTTGTCACAAGCTGGCATAATCTTTAACCCTTGTGCACATTTAGCTTCTGTGTGCTCTTCTACAAGACACCAGACCACACCTACTCCACTCCCTTTTGCTGCTTGCATAAAGCCAAGTAGGACAAGTGCGAAACAAACATCAGACAAACACACAGACAGAGGAAAAACGAGCAAAGCACTCCCACTCTCTGTTCTGAACCATTTTCCTTACATTTTCTCTGCAGAAACCAGAGGAGATTACACATCTCTCACGTAAGAGCAAGACAAATATCGAAGCACTGTCCGACGACAGACTGACTTCTACAAAACAGCTCTTTTGACCAAACTATCGTTATCTCTGTGTAGGGCCTGACGCCCCATAACTATTTCAACAGAGAAAAGAAAGAAGGAGAAGAAGGTTGCATAGAGTGATAAGAATAACAGAGGGGAGAAAAAAAAAAAAAAAAAAAAAAAAAAAAAAAAAAAAAAAAAAAAAAAAAAAAAAAAAAGCAGACGTGACTCTCATAACATAAGATGGAAGACGAGAATGAGCAGGCTGGTGTGACACCAACTGATTATGGTCCTAGTGAGGGAGGAGAGGAGCAGGAGACTCAGTACTCAGAAGAGAGGGGGATAGAGACGGAGAGGAGAGAGAGGAGTATACGTATACAGCCTATGTAGAGTCGACAGGGGGGGGGGGGTAATGCACAAGAAGCGAGTGCAGGTCAGACTGAAGGCTCTCCACTGACAGATGCAAAGAGAGAGATGGAGGATGTTGGCTAGAATATCCCAAATACATGGCAACAGTTGGCTACATATGATGATGAAGAGTCCTTCTTCCTTAACTACCCAGCCTATTATAAAACACACATCTACATTCCTTACGAGAAAAGGAATAGACCAGGACAAGGTCAAAGCAACCTCCTGATCGAAATTCCGAGCCTTGCGAAGCCTCTCTTCAACAAAGTGAGGTTTGAGCACGAAAGAGTGCCATTGCAGGATATCAAGTATGGCGACACTCTTACACTATGCGACATATACGACATATCTGCAACACTCTACGCTGCTGTGCTCGTTGCGGAATTTCATGAACGCACAATCATACAGTGGAAAAATAAACGCACAACTGCAGCATGGCTGTCTGTCTGTGGTGTCCCCACTGATATCAAGAATCTAGAAAGAAAGTTCGAAGGTAGAAACCAAAGTGTCATTGAGTTTGCCCTTGAGGCTTTTGTAACTGCCTTCACACTGGCTTACAACGAAATGTACAAAGCACTGAAAGACAACACAAGGCAACATCCTGTTTACGAGGAGGTTGACCAGTCTTGTCAGGTGCTTGAACGCCTCACACAACTCCCTAAGGGCCTCTTTGAGGGGAAAGAGCAAAAACCAACATGGAAACAATGGGCCCACACGAAGAATCACACTGTCATTAAAGGCCCTCTCACAACAATCCAAATAGATGTAAGATATCTATATCTATCGGTCTACGTTTGTCTGTCTTGCTGGGTACTTGACGTACAGTACTGCTTCGCTACGACTATCCTTGTTGCTATCTTTGCTATCTATGTCTGTGCGGTGTTGTGGAGTGTTACTACCGCTATCCCTATCCTTTCTGTTCTTGGGGCTTCCCTCCCAATTCACCCCAACATGCTTTCCGTCTTGGGCACACCGACTGGGACAAAACGCTGATTGATGCTCAGCGGTTTATCGTTTTTAGTGTCCCATCTGTATAGCAAAGACTTCGTGAGTCTTCCCTGACAAGTATGTCTTTCTGATATAGCTTTATGGGCTTTTTGAGAATGAACATCTGTCCGTTCTGATGGATAACTGCACGGTGGTGGAAGTGATCCATGGGACCAGTGGGGGCGATGTTGATGGGCATTGAGGGGTCAAAATAAACTGCTTTAGCTATAATGTGAGGTTTTGCGTGTCCATCTACTCTAGCCATTTGCATCATTCATGCCTTCTTGAGCTTCCTCTCTCCTGTCTTAAACTTCACTGGTTTGACATGAGTCATATTTTTCATAACTGTTTCATCACGACCACGACAAATATATTGTGACGCACCACTATCTTGATAGGTGTGATTGGGTCTAGGTCTCTCTCTTTCGTTAAACAACACCATAGCTTTGTCTGCTGCTACTTCTTTCTCTCCTTTCTTTGCTTTGTGTCCATCTGTGATAGAGTCATCTCTGCTCTCGCTGTCGTTTTCGTCTTCTTGTTCGTTCTCTTCCTCTTCCTCTTCATCTTCATCTTCTTCTACATGCTCTGCTTCTTCTTCTGATGATGACATTTCTAATGCTCTCAACAGTCTTATCTCGTCTGAGTTTTTCTCCCAGTCACTGTCATCCTCTAACAGTTCTTCTTCTTCTTCTTCTTCTTCTTCTTCTTCTTCTTCTTCTTCTTCTTCGATTTGTGACTGCTCCTCCTCATCCACTTCTTCAATCTCTTCTTCTGGTGCTTCATCCCCTGCTTTGTTCTTTTGTTCTACTCTTTCTGTCTGATTGTTGACTGGTGGAGTAGTGAAAAGTATGCGTTCTGTGGGAATAGTTGATTGTAGTGAACTAGATACACCAAGCAAACGTGCTCTCTCTTGTGGGGTGGAATGCGTGAGTATAGGATCTCTCGCTACACTGTACGGGCTTGTGCGTATGACTCTGTGCTTGGCATACACTCCCTCTATCGCATTCATAATGTCGGTGAGAAGGTAGTCTTTTTGCTCATCTGCTACCCACATTACCTCCTTATTTGCTGTCTATTCACATCCTTGTGTCATTACCTCTGCTAAGTGCTGTAAGGTGTGAAAGTTGATGGGTGAAATGTGTGGATTGGGGCGTGCTTGGTCGTCAACTACTACTAGGCCTGCCTGTCTGAATGCTGTACTAGTTAGATAGTGACCTCCCGGAGTGAGTTGCTGTACGTGAGTAGATGACTGTGATGTGTTGACAGAGGATGAAGTACAAGACCTTTCAGGAATAGGACATTATGGGATAGTACTTTCTGGTATTGGTCTTTCATCTTGTCTGTCTTCTCACTCGTCTCTCTGTCTGTTCTGTCGGTTCTGACTTTTCTGATCTGTGGTGGGAACTAGACCGATTTTTTGCGCGTACAGAAGCGTGACCGCATTCAGTTCTGCTGACGGCATAACTTGGAACTCGTTCGACTGTTCCGGTGGGTAATATACCCATGCTTGATTCAGCATTGTATACCCTTGTACGTTTCCGTACTGTTGCAGGTACAGTTCTGCTTTTTGTTCTAAGCCTTTCTAATCGGGGTAGTTCCCGCATTTTGCAGGTCTTGCTTCTCACGGTCTATCAAGGTCTATGAAAGGGTAGAAAGGGTCTTGGTGTGCGTGGTAACCGCAGAACGTCGAGAATTCGAACCGTTTCCCCATCATTTTGGGTCAACCGAAAAATTTAGGGTCGCGTGTAATCCCGCATTGCTCGCCACGTGTATTTCTCCCTTGACACCTAAGGTTTCCTCTGACATCTGTCTCCTTCCTGACTAACTGTTTCTGTTTGCTAGATAGTGCATAGCCAGGCTTTACCTTAGAATAGATGGGGTGAGGTGGTGGCTCGCAACGGCCTGTACTTTCCGATCGAGACTGGGTACTTTCAGGAGAGGCTGTGCGTGTAGTGATAGACTCTGTCTCTTCTTTCTCTCTCTTGCTTTCATCTATCTGTTCTCCTGTCTCTTGTTCGTCCTTTCGTGAGTGAGCAGTGCGTGGCTTGTTCTGTTTCGTTGTTGCCTGTCGTTTGCTGTCTGTGAGTTGTTGTCTACTCTGTCGACTGCTTTGCTGTTGACTGCTACTCTGAGACTGTCTTTCTTGCTGACTGCTAGTCTGGGACTGCCTTATCTGCGACTGTCTGCTCTGCTGTCTGCCTGTCTGGGTCTTTCTTGCTGACTGCTAGTCTGGGACTGCCTAGTCTGCGACTGTCTAGACTGAGACTGTCTGGGATGTGACTGTCTGCTTTGTTGACTGCTTGTCTGTGCCGAACTGCTTCTGTTCCGTGTTGCTACTAGCCTGTCTGGCTGACTGCCTCCTAGTTCTAGGCCTGTCTTCCTCCTCTGTCTCCTGTCCTCCTCCACAGAAAACAAACACAGACTCACTCTCTCCCTCTTCTTCGCTAGGTTCGTCTTGTTGTTCTGTGTTGTCCTCTTCTTGCGTGAGAGTTCGCTGTCTTGCTCGTCTGAGGCTTGCTTAGCTGCTGCGACAGTGGTTCGGAGTGACTTCTTAGAGGGCTTAGTGCCTCAAAACTTTTTGGTCTTAAACCGGGGGCAATCCTTACGGGGATGTTTCTTGCCTTTCTTGCATTCGCCTTTTATGCAAGGCTTACTGCAGTCTTTGGCTAAGTGTCCGGGGGAATTGCAGTTGAAGCAACGCTGTGCTTCGTCGTCCGTCTGTTGAGTCACGAATGATTTTTCAGAAGTCTTACGTTCTCCTTTAGTTCTTTCAGGGGTTTCGCCTACCTTAAGGGTCTTTCTCTGAGTGTTCTGTTTTAATTTATGCTTAATCCAGATTTTTCTCAGCATTTCCTCCACTTGGAAGTGGGAAGTGATTTCCTTATTTTCGAACTTAATCATTAGGGCGTCGAGCCCTCCGAATGCTGGGTGAAACGAGAGCTTGTGTAAGAGGTGTGCAGTGAAAAAGTCAGTAGGGATTTTCCCACCGTAGTCTCTTTGTACTAATATTTGTAGCTCTGTGAGTCGATTCTCGTCAAGCCAATAGCCTATATCTCCCTTGGGGCTGGCAACGATGTATTTTTGCCACCTTATGATCATATCGAGGAGTGATTTGCCGCCATACCTCTTTTCGATCAAAACCAACATGCCGATAGGATTTCTATTTTCTACGCTCATGCACATAGTCACTAGGACAGGTGCCTTAAACGCAACTGATATATAGAGTCCCAATTTTCGCATACGCTGCGCGTACTGCTTGTCAGCTTTTTTCTCTTAGAGGATGCTCTCTTTTTCCTCGTCTGGGCTCTTCTGGCTTTGCTTTCTTCTTCCAGCTGCTCCTTTGCCGATAGGAGGAGAGAGGATTTGCCTTTCAGTGAGGATGTTTTTTTTGTTTCTGCTTTTCTCTCTCTTTCTGGGGTTCCAGTTCTGAATCGTCCTCCGAGGACTCATCAGACCATTCTTCTGCGTTACGCATGATTGCAGGGTCGTAGGGAAATTTTGCGATTGCTTTGTCTGGCTCCTCTAGCGTCGAGGCAACCATTTCTCCCATTTCTGCACTGTCACCGTAAGTGAATGATTGGAATCGGAACCTCCATTCCTGGTAAAGTCGTTCGGTTGGTTTGAGCGTGGGTACGCTCGCGAGGTTGAGAAGTTTGGGGGGTTGGGATTTACTCATGAGTGGTTGACAGTCAAGGCTCATAACCGATAAAACCCGTAATAAACCGAATAAATTTACTGTCCGAAAAACGAATTGCGATGCAGAGGCGTGTCACGGAGATGAATCCGGTAACACTGATAACCTATTAATTACTGGTTTGTTCCGGGCTTCGCCCGGAATTAACCGCCGTTAAAGTTCCGTTTGAGGCGTTTCAGTTTTTGCGCCAGTCCGGTCGGCGCGGCTTCAGAGCCGGCGCGTGTTTCTTCCGGCGTCTGGTTAGGCCTAGGTTGGAAAGTTGGGATGATCGTCAGATCTTCCCAACTTTCAAACTCCCGCCCACCCTTCCTTTTTTGTCTTCTTTTTCTTTTCTTCTTCTCCCCCTTTAGGGCTCGGTGGCGTTCTTCCCTCCTAGTGGCCTGCGTTCTTTTCTTGTACTGTTTCCCCTTCGGACTGTTGGTGCTGCCTCTGGTAGTAGTCGCACTGAACGACTAGTCATTTGTTCGGCCTGCTAGGTGCCTCCCCGTGTCAATGTAGGTTCGTTCCGCTCCGCAGGATTGTTTTGTTACTCTAAGGCTAGTTTCACCGTCCGCTTTCCCCTCCTCCACCCAGTATTGGATTCCTGTTTTTTCTTTCCACTATCCACTCCTCCACCCGGTCAATTAATATTAATAATAGAGAGCACCGGTGTTTGTTAATGTTGTTTTCAGTCCTCAAGTTTTTCGGTGCGGCTGTTCTGAGTTCTGAGTAGTTCATGAGAGCCGCCAACTGTTAGTGTTTTCGGAAACTTGAGTACTGAATATTTGAGCCTAGACCTTTTCCCGCTCCATCACACTCCGACGAGTTTGGATGTCTGGGCCACTAAACTCGTTAAAGTTTCTTTGTCTTCGTCCTCACTTAAAGCGGAACGCAACGATAACGGAACTTTGATCAATTGACGGACTGTTCGTCGGAACAGTAATTCCTGCAGATTGATTACCGGTGAGTATTTAAACCCTTCGGTACTTTCCACCAATACGAACGGAACTTTACTGAATATACAATCAATATACACTTTATGCTATCGATGTGGCACGTCACTACTATTAGATTATGGTCGACGTAATGGATGACTGTCAACTGACTTTCTATAAATAATTCCTACGTCAATGATTATCCATAATTGATAAAATGGTAATCGTAATTAATAAAGGTAATTGTCATCGGACCATACGGATATACGAAATATATGGGAAAACGTTAATATCTAATTACAAAAGGAATGCAGATGTAACGACAGCTACCCTACGAGCTCTTGGGATATGCGTGGCAGCACGCTATCCTCTTGCACAACCTTTCGCCGAAACGATCCGGTGGTGATGTCCGGATGTTTGAGCATATGCCCCGTGAAAGGAAGATGAACTGGATAGCTTACCTTCATCCTTTTGGGTGCCTATGCCACATGGTCATCGAGGGCAGGTTAGGGCATGACGAGAGCCGAACGCATATGGCCGCCTGGTTAGGTCTGAGTTTGGAGTACTCCGCACACTTGATCCTGTGTGAAGGAAGGGTGTTCCCCTGGCGAAACGTCAAGAACTTTGACGACAACCAGCCCGCCTGGCCGTTGTTACAACCCCTCTTGGAGAAGAAGGGCCTGAGCTTAGAACCGTTCAAAGGAGACCCCTTGATGAAAGACGCCGACCTTGAGCAGCTGTTTGTCCCAAAGCCCCGGCTGGGGGTGACCGAGCCCGGTGCGGGTAAGCTTGATAGCTCCGATTCCGACTGCGAAGTGGAGGAGGCGACCTCTGAACAGGAAGCTGTGAAAGCCGAGGAAGAGGCGCCCGATCCAGACCCAGAAACAATAGGGGAACTGAAGGGAAGGTGGGTTGAGACCCAGGCCACTCAGTGGGGCTGGGCCTGGGCCAACAAGACCTCTGGGGTGGGTTTCCGGGACAAGGTCCGACGAGGCCAGGTGCAAGACGTGAGCGAACCCATATGGGTTAAGAAGCCGAAGAAGAACGGACCAGCCCACTGGGTAAAGTTTGAGGATGACGACTCCCCAGACCGTATGTTGGACTTGGAGATCGTCAAGTACCTTGCCGACGGTCCGGAGACCGCCCATGCCGCCGCGTTCACTAGACCGGTAAGTGAGAAGACGAGCTAGGGTACTGGGACGACGCCAGAGCCGAGGAGATGGCTACGCTCTGGGAGAAAGGTTGCTTCCGGAGAGTCCGAGCCAACTTAATAGAAAAGAAAGACATTTGTGAAGGCCGGTTCGTGGATGCTACCAAAGAGGCAGGGGGAGAGATCCTGAAGTTCAAAAGCCGATGGACGGCCAATGGGTTTTCCATGATACAGGGATGGCACTTTGGGAAACGTGACTTCCCAACCCCGTGTGCCCTTACCATCTTGATGCTTTTCGCCCTAACGGTGTTCTTTGGTTTGGTCCTGTCAAAGTGGGACGTTGGCACCGCGTACACGGAAGCGTCTGCAGCCGAGCAGGGTTATCGCCCCAGTTACATCGTAACACCTTTTGGTTTAGAGGAGCCGGGGTATGTGTGGGAAATGCTTAAAGCCCTCTATGGTAAACCGGATGCGGGCTGCAAATGGTGGCGGTACAAGCTAGTCCCATTCTTAGAAGGTTTAGGCTTTAAGGCTCATGTTGCTTTTCCTTGCTTCTTTTGGCGTTGGCTACCCGGTAAGGACAAACCGGACTTTGTGTTCGTGCACGTCCACGACATGATGGGAGCGTTCAGTGGTAAGGATGTCGAAGCGGAGTTCTTAGCTGCCGGTAAGAAGGCCTTTAGGGTCTTTAAGCAAGAGGCCCCGACTGGGGTGGTAGGTCTGAATATCGAAGATAAGGAAGACTGTCGATTAGGACGTACGATCAATATCTCTCAGGATGACTTTATCCGGGAGGCCGTTGAGAAGCTACAGTGCACCGGTCTAGCTACCGCCGATTCACCGTGGTTGATGCCGGGAGTGCGAGCCGGGAAGCAATCCGTGTTAGAGCAGTTCTCGCCTCAGCATATCGTAGGTGTCCTCCTGTGGACACGCATTACTCGGCACGAGGTCTTGGGCCCACTAGGGGAGGTAGCAATCCATGCCTCGAAGCCGGAGCTATTTAATTTCCAGCAGGCCGAGCAAGTTGTGCGGTACCTCAGTGGTACCCGCACCAAGGGTATTCGCTTTACCAAAGCGAACGGTACCCGCTTATATCATGGGCCGATTCGAGCTGGAAGGGCACGCCAGAGGATCGCCGAGCGCGACTGGCGGGGTTCCATTTCTTTCTTGGTGGTTCTATACTGCCTTTGGTAGTCCGGGGAGGATAGGGCGAACAGAAAGAAGAAAAGAGCGATAACAAGAACCAACAAGGATGTGTACTTGCTGAGGAAGAAAAGATACAGAGAAGAACAGCAGTACCTGCATCGCTGCAGGATGTTCCAACTTCTCGTAACAACAGCATTCTCGGAATCTAAGGTGGTTCAATTCCTTCGCAGTAAAAACTTTCATTGCCCGTTTGAGAAAGTCGGCATTGTCAAAGCGAAATACGGTAATCTAAGTGGTGCGGCGAGATACATTGAGGAGAAAGCATTTAAAGAGATGAGACCGAGACCGATAGAGGATATGGATGACTATCTAACACAACATCTACTGCAGAAGAACTGGCTAGAAGCTCTGAGAGGGAAGCCATTTGAGCCAGAGAAAGCAGTAAATGGGTTGTTAGAGAAGCTAGCAGAGCATGAGGCCTATGGGCCCGCATACCTCAACGATCATTATAGATTAGCAGCAGCGAAGGCCAACACATGATGATATGGTAGAGTCGGCAAGAGTTTACGTGTTGCGGGAAGCGAAGAGACTGAGAAAGGAACGTAGGAAGGAGAAAGAGAGGAAGAGAGAGGGTAAGGGAGCGAATCTACTGTTTGGAGAAGGGGAGGGAGGAGAGAAGGGAGAAAAGAGAGAGAAGACCAAGAAATGGAATAAGAACGGGAATGGCAAGGGCAACAAGAATGGAAGTGATAGTTCAGAGCAGGAGTTGTGGCTGACAGCGACATGCTATAACTGCTACCAGACTGGACACACAAAGCGTTTTTGCCCCAAACAAAAGTCTGGCCCCAAACGAACTAGTCCAAAGTCAGCTCACTCTAACTCCACCGAAGGGAAGCAAAGAGACAAGAGTGTCAAGTTCAGAAAGAAAGGAGCCAAAGGAGTCACTCTTATGAGGGGAGAAGTAGGAGAGGAGAGTGAAGAGGAAGAAGAAGACAAGTCTGAAGGGGAAGACAGCTCAGAAGAAGACGAGTATGGGCTAGTCATGATGGAGGGTGCAGAAGAAGCAATGAAGGGAAACATAGAAAGTGGGGAAAGAATTATTGCTCGTGAAGCAGAGCGAGAGGGCGAGGAGGATAGTGAGCCTCCAAAGGAGCAAAGTGACAACAAACCATTAGATCAACCCGCAAGAGCACGTGGGGGGGGGGGGGGGGGAGCTGTCGAGTGCTCCATTGGCTGAAACACACTCCGAGACAGACCCCACAACCCTCCACCTCGGACTCTCACTAGTGCTCAACACCCCGACACCTCTACAACAACCACTCCTGCCCTCACAACCTCACGAGACACACAACGTGTGCAACCCTCACCACTGCAACCAAAACCCTCGCGAGTGAAAGAGAAAGAAAAACGGAAAAGTGAGAAACCGACACCCACACCCCCTCAGAACTCTAGACAGACAAAGAACGAAACACCACGTCCCACTACATTCACTCCAAAGAGCCACACCACAGGCCCACTAACCACTCGTACTGTGCTAAACTGGAAGGAAGAACAGTGTGGAGTTAAGCTTGGACAGGGGGGGGAGTTGGGGCAAGGCGGGTGAGGCAGCAAAGAGGCTAGTGTATGCAGACTTATATGGTTATCATGCCCGTCAAGACCCACTATTCCCTGACATTGACCTAGCACAAGACCCTTCACGTCGCCCACGCCCTTCCGTGATTATCCGTCAGAGAGTGAGATGATAAGCATACTGAGAGAGAGGAAGGGAAAGGGGGCGAGTGCACAGCAAATATCGCAAAAAGATACGGCAAAACCCGTGAAGAAAAACTCGCTAAGTCCCTCAAATATCGGAGAAAAAGACAAGGAAAGTGTCAAAAAACCCGGTAAGAAAGGAGTTAGTACAGATTCACGGAATGATGCTGTTTTGCCAGGGAATGAGGCAAGGACCGGCGGGACTAGAGCTGAAAAAGAGATGGCATTTGATGAGGCTGATGAACGTGTAGGAGGGACAAGTGAAGCCCAGTCTTGGCCACCATCGCTACTACCCCAAGATCCGTCTCCTTTGGATAGAGTAAGAGACAGTGTAGAGTCACAGACAGAGCAGACAAGCGAGACACACACACATGAAACACCGATGGGGAAGAGCAGTAAGAGAGACACAGAACACGGAAAGGTAATAAGCTTTGAAGACTTTAAGAGAATAAGTGAACAGCTGAACAACCTGTGTGTTTTGGATGATGAAACGGGAGATGTCGTGATGGTGACAAAGAAGGAAGGAGAGAGAGTAGCAGAGGCAGATGGACTGTTGACGGATGTGTTCTGGGCTGTGAGCGAAGTATTTATGAAGCATGCAGCAGGCACACCACAAACCACAAGAGAGACAGTCATAGAGAAGCGAGCAGCTAGAACCACTCAGAGTGCGAAAGCTAAGGAGAGAGCTAAGTGGGAGTGTGAGTTCAGACACAGTGAAGGACATCCAAGACCTGAGAAGACGGAGATAGCTAGGTTGCTATATGCGTTAACGAAGGGAGCAGAAAAGATAGTAATGAAAGAGGGTTTGTGCTACGACCCGGACGGCAAAGAGAACGAGTTGTACACAGAGCTGTTAGGAATAATAGACTATGGAATACTCGACTTAGCTAAGAATCACGACAATCAATTTGCTCTTTTCATCGTGCGATCGATGCCCCACCTTATGAAGATTTGGCATGAGGTAGAAGCGAGAGGGGTTACACTGAACGCACTTATGCGGAAGTTGCACGCAGGAGATGCATACAAGTTCTTCAGTCCAGAACAGGCAGCAGCGAGAAAGAGGAAGTTTGTTTGGAAGAGACGGGAGATAGACTGACACTTGGATATGGAGGAGGATGATGAGGACTTTGACCCGGAAAACTATAACACTCCAGAACCTCCGAGGAGATGAGGTCGGGAATTCCCATAAGCTTTAAATCGTATTGCGAGGCACGAGAAGAGCTTGATTGGATGTACGAGGAGAGATTTAAGAAGGAAAGAAAGAACAAAGCCCAAGGGAAAGGAAGTAAGGAGGAAGAAGTGGAAGATCATAATCTCATGGTAGACGATAGCGAGACGGTAGGACGCAAGAAAAAGATGAAAGTTCAAGACAGCGGATCGTCCAGGGATATAGCATGCACACCGCGCATCATACACAACGTCCGAAGATTGAACCCGTTAGATTAGTCACCGAAAACGGAGAGAGTATGGTGCGAAACATGGGGGCAGCGAGGTTGACAAGAATAGATGGATCAGGAAAGCCAGTTTTGGTAAAGAAAGATATGTTGTTAGACAACAGGGTGCCAGTCAACATTATGTCTACTGGAAACATGGACCACAACCACCACAGATCTATCATTCACCAAAATGGGCAACTACTAATCGTAAAACACCCCATAAGAATTAAAGAGAGTGACGTGATCGTGAGGGGGAGACTTACGCCTGGCATGCTCTATCGCTGAGACAATCAGAAAGACAAGCCCCTCAACATAAACGAGCGTTACAACCCCAAAGTGGAAGAGAAGAAGAATAAGACGGGGTAAGCGGGGCGGGAATTCCCAAAGAGAGAGAAAGTGAGAGCAAGCAAGCGAGAGTAAATGAGAACGAGAAAGCTAGAGACAGCGTTTTATACGCTATGTATCCTGAGAAAGGTAAGAAGGGTAAGCCCGTTGACATCTACGTCATTCATCAGTGTAGTGGGCATAAAGCTATGCCGAAAACCTATGCATTAGGTAAGGCCATGGGTACAAAATTGGCAGGAAGCGAGCATAGTGTTAGATTTTGTAAAGCCTGTATGATGGGGAAAGCTAAAGTGTTACCCTGATTTAAGGTTAATAGAATCAGGAGAGCGAGTTACCCTTGTGAGATTTTGCACATAGATACTTCCGGACCTTGGGCGGTAATGTCAATTCACGGTAAGTACTATAAAGTTTGCGTTACAGATGATTACTCGGGGTACATCAAAGATTATTATTTACGATACAAGAACGAGTTTGTAGACTGTTTGAAGCAAGCGGTAGCATGGTTTGAGAGGCAGACAGGGAAGAAAGTCAGACAGATCACTTGTGACAACGAGTTCGATGTCCCAACTGAGATTATAGAGTGGTGAAAACCCCTACAATTCATTTGGAAGACTAGTGCTCCAGGTGATAAAGATGGCAATCCCATAGCTGAGAAGGTCAACGACATCACAGCCGGACCAGCCCGGGCCATGCGACACGAGGCTACTTTACCACCCCAGTTTTGGGCGGAAGTGGAACACGCAGCCACAACATTGCACAACATTCTACCAGCCACGACAGGGCCTAGGAAGGGAACCTCACCTTTTGAGCAATGTCTGGGCTACAAGCCAGCTATCCGACAACTTAAGCATATAGGATGTTTAGGTGTAATGTACATAGGAAAGCAGGTAGGCAAAGGCAACTATAGGGGAAAGCGTGTAATGTTACTTGGATATGATGTATTCAAGGAACTATACCGAGTTTGGGATGGTCGAAAAATCATCACAAATGCGCGTAATGTACTCTTTGAACACAATGCAGTTGGCAACGATGCTCACCCACCCAGAGAAGGTAGATGGGACGACGAGGAATCTGAGGGGGAGAATAATGACACCGTCCAGCTGGAACAGCCGTTAGACGAACCCAAACATAAAGATGAGGGGGAGTTAGACAAACATGAGGAGTTACAGGAAGAAAAAGACATTCACCTTCCAGATTCCGGTCTACCATCAGAGTCGAAGGTAGAACTAGCTGACGACAAGGATGATGGGGTAACACCCGTCACATCGTTAGAGGCGCAAAGCCCCGAAGCAGACCACCCTAGTAGGAGGTACCTCTAAGGGAGACTCGCCCACAAAGGGCCTCACTTAGGAGCAAAGTGACAAGATCACATCAGCTAACATAGTGAGAGGGAAACGAGAAGCAAAGGTTAGGACAGTTACACAACCACCTCCAGAAAAGAAGCCAGCAGTAAAAGCAGCTACATTGACAGGAGAGAGAGTTAGTGTGCCGGGAGTAGCTTTCGGAGAAGAATGGGCAAAGGAAGAATATGGAGACAACTGGCGATCAGTTAAAAGAGAAGGAAAAGTCTTAGAACCATGCGAGAAGGGAGAGAGACTTAAAGTCCGTAAGATGCCTAAGCCCAGTCACTTCGTAGTCTTTGACGACGGTCAGGTAGAAAAGATGTTAGATAGCGAAATTAGAAAGTATCGGATAGATAGGATAAGACCAGTCGGAGAACTAGAGCATCCCGAGATGTCCGCAGAAAGTATCGTAGAGGATCAAACCACTGCGTTACTGTACCTGACATTGAAGGTACCAAAGGCAATCGTTGATGAGGGATTAACCGCGAAAGAGTTGAAAGCAGGAATGGATAAAGAGATTGAAGCTCTAAAGTCTTTTAACACTTACACATGGGTAAGCCCTAAAGAAACGAAAGAAAAAGGAGTAAAAGTAGTGAGACTAACATGGGTACATAAAGTCAAACTAGACGAAAAGGGACGCAAGTTCATTAAGTTAAGGTTAGCCTTGCGGGGAGATATGCTAGAGCCAGGAGTTAGCTATAACCCAGATCAATTATTTGTGACCTGTGCCGCGCATCGCTCATTTCTCTTTTTGTCTAAGCTTGCAGCATGGCACGGACATAAGCTAGACTTCAAGAATGCTTATCTAAATGCACGAATGCATGATCCTGTTTATGCTTATGCACCCGATGGGATAGACAGTGAAGAGCATGAAGGCATGATATGGAGAGTAGATGGAGCTCTGTATGGCGCACTGCAAGCTGGTAGGAGATGGTATAAGATCTTAGCCCCTAAGTTAGAGGAATTAGAATTCAGGTTACTAGACTCAGATTTATGTATGTCCGTTGAAAAAGACAAGCCGATAAGAGATGCTATCATTGGTATTTTCCATGTAGATGATCTTATTTTCTCAGCTCCTAACGAACAGGCGTACGACCGTTTCGCTAGTAAACTAGAAAAGTTTTATCCTCTTAAGCGTTTGGAAGTGGCTAAAGAGTTCAAAGGGATAGAGATAGTTCAGGAAGGAGGACGCATTTTATTGCATCAGAAGAAGTATCAGAAACAGATTTTAAAGGATGTACGATATGCCGATGTTAGACCAGTAAGCACTCCTAGTGCAGAACATGAGCCCGAACCTATGGGAGAAACAAGCGCTCTTAGAAAGCATTCAATTCCTAGTTTAGTAGGTAAACTTTTGTTTCTAACTAAGATGACACGTCCAGATGCTGATCAAGCACTGAATGCAGCTAGCGTGATGCAAACAGTAAATCCAGGACTTGCTTGTGCTTTACTAGGTAGAATCTTCAGATATCTGAAAAGTTCGTACCGCTGTATTGCATTTCACGGGCCTAAATCGTCACAAGAAGGAAGGACGTATCGCAAGATTACTTTATGGCCAGATGCAGCACATAAGGTCTGTAAGAAAACCGGAAAGTCACGTACAGGTTATATAGTGCTTTGGGGTGGAGACCCGGTAGCTTGGTTATCGAAACGACAGACTAGAATTGCACTAAGTTCTAATGACGCGGAAATTTTCGCAGCAGCAGAGTGCATAAGAGAAGGATTGGCTATCAAACACATAACAGAATAGTTAGGTATAGCACAGAAAGGGCCGATAGAGCTTTACGAAGATAATGCACAGACTATCTTAGCAGCAGAGAGGGGAATGTCAGGACCACTTACTAAACACTTACCCTTAGAACTGTATTTCATTCATCATGCACAGAGAGACAATGAGATTAAGTTTGTAAAGGTAGGAACTAAGAAATAAATAGCAGACGTATTAACCAAACATGTTCCTAAGGACCAATTCGAATATCTCGTTAGTAAATTTATGGTAACACTTGATACATAATTTTACATCTGAAGTCTGCAAACTCACGCAAAATACGCAAATTTACGCAAAGTCAACTCATGTTGTTGTTTTGTGAGTTTTCTCTCTTTGAAGTGTGCAGGAAGTGTTTTGCGCAGGTATATCATTTCAGTTTCCCAACCTCAAATACTTGAAGGGCCATTATCGCAATATGCAATAGTTATTAATTGTAGATGTATTGATTACTGATAACTTGCTTTATCGACATAGAACTAAGGGGGAGCGTTGGTAGGACAATTACGTTGTACTTTTAGTGATTACTTTGTGACTGAGAAGTAATTTATCAGTATAGTTCTAGTAATAATTGTAACGGACGTAACGGTCCATATTGGCATTCAGAATCGGACACTAACCATTGTGTAATAATTATAGTAGTGTGGACTTTATTTCAGTTTCATTATTACCTTTGAGTTTGTCAGTTCTGCTATGTAAGTGTGGATTAAAAGTGTCGATTGGTATCGTGGCTTCTAACGGAGTCTCTCAGCAAACAGGCGTCTAAGGTATTAGGTCAGTGAGTGACCGGGTATTACCTAATCAACGTATCGCGCGTTAGTTGTTATAGAGTAACTATACAGCCGAACTCCACAGAAGACGTAGGATAGCTCACTTTGCGCTTTGCTCATTTGCTTAATCTAGTTGTTAGTTGCACGTTGTGTTGTGACACTGACTCGTAAGGGAGTCTAATTAAGTGGAAGCATTGGATAATAAATTAGACTCTTCCTCCTCAGCTATGTCAGTATTGCTATTTTGTACGTTGGCAATAATCGTTACGGTTAGTGGTATTATTACTACGGTTATTAATACAGTCATTTAAAGTGCCTTTTCTGGTACTGGTGGCACTAGCTTTTTACCATTACCATTATTACTGTAACAGTATCAGGCCGTTTCGTGGGTCATTTTTCTAGAAATACATCTTTTGTGTGACGTTGTCAGTTAGACTGGCGGGAATTGTTTCATTATTGTTAAATTCTTCTGCGTGGGAAATCGTTGACAGGTAGGAGGGTCCGGTGACGCCCCGAGTGCTGGTTGAAGTTTGGAGAAGTCGCGAGGGTTTTCTTCCATTGCATAGTGCTCTGCAGTCTTCTACATTTCCCGCCATTATGGTTTCCTATTTTTTTTATAGAGTTGGAAGATTATGTTATTTTTAGAGTGCTTTCGAATTGGATAGATAAACACACTAGCTCAGTGCATTAAATACATATTAATAATATCTTTTGATTTGAACTGACAAACACGTATATAATTTTCTACTGCTCCACATGGCCTTCCAATATCACCGCTCGCTACTGCGCCTCAATTGTCCCAGTCCCGCAGCAATGTGAATCATGGATATCCGGCACCTGCTGATCATCATCCGCATCTCGTAATCATAGACACATCTTTCTTTTACTCTCACATGTTTTAAAAGACTCATCCGCTTCTCTTTTTCCTTTTCACACTTTTTTTCAGACATCATACTTCGTTCGGTAATCACTCATTTTCCATGCAACTCAACTCACCAGTTAGGTGGGGGTGGGGGGGGAGGCTATCAAACTTAGGACCTCAACAACAGGCCAAAACCTTTATCGTTGACAATTCACTGTTTTTGACTAGTTCATTAGAATTTCTCTGCACGACGTTTCGACTTCACTAACTAGTTTTCAATTCCGTTCAGAAATGATTTCAAACGATCAAGTCAAAGTTCTTTTTAGAAAATATCAACTATTGCCTTTTCCCACTCTATTGCCTTTCCCCTCGATTTCCCGTGAAACGCGCACGTTACGGTAAATTTGCGGACAAGGATAACACGAGTGACAAAAAACAATATTTGACTTCTTTTTACATCCGCACAGTCATTCTCGCCTAGCCTTCCCAAATAAGTTTGGTTTTCGAGTTCACCAACCCGACATTATCCTTTTGATGACTGTTAGCTTGAAACAAAAAGACACTATCCTTTGAGAACCGGAGACTCACAATCTACGATTCACCCTCGATCGTAAGTGCATCCAAGTCTGC
>WBZZ01001500.1:22500-25000 GCA_019918135.1 Paulinella micropora
ATTTATCATCAACTTCGAAATGATTATTTCTATCATCAACTTGGAAACTCGTGTTCACTCTCTTTCGCAACATAAGCAAAGACCACGCCTGCCATGTCAAAACCAGCGATCAGCTTGGCTGAGTCCTGAAAAAAAAAAAAAAAAAAAAGAGAGAGAGAGAGATGTAGAGAGACAGAGAGAGAGAGAGAGAGACAGAGAGAGAGAGAGAGAGAGAAGAGAGAGAGAGAGAAATAGACACACACGGACATACACACACAAAGAGGAGAGAAGAGAGAAAGAAAGAAGAAAGAAAGAAAGAAAGGAAGGAAAGAAAAGAAAGAAAGAGGCAAGGTTGGAACAGGTATGCAGAAATATTTGCTGCAATTTAGGGAGGGTATCTACCCAACGCAGGACAGGGAACAAATCCCAGCGTAATTTGTAGTCCACCTGTCCAGACATCAAAAACTTGTCGCGTTGTCGGTGTGTGGAAATGTGCTTGCTGGGTCTCGTCCCTCTGTGCTCTTCCCTGTATCAGCCCTATGACTACCCAACTCAAGAAGTCACCGTTGTTGTTGTTGTTTTTGACTCAAGAAGTCACCGTTGTTGTCGTCGTCGTCGTTGTTGTTGTTGTTGTTCTTCTTCTTCTTCTTCTTCTTCTTCTTCTTCCTAGTCTTCCTCTTCTTCTTTCTCCTCTTCCTCTTCTTCCTCCCTCCTCTTCTTCTTCTTCTTCCTTCTCCTCCTCCTTCTTCTTCTTCCTTCTCCTCCTCCTTCTTCTTCTTCCTTCTCCTCCCCCTCCCCCCCCCCCCCCCCCCCCCCCCCCCCCCCCCCCCCCCTTCCTCCTTCTTCTTCTTCTTCGTCTGCTTTAACTACTACTACTACCACCACCACCACTACTAGTACTACTACTGCTACTACTACTACTGCTACTGCTACTATTTCTTCTTCTTCTTCTTCTTCTTCTTCTTCTTCTTCTCCTCTTCCTCCTTCTTCTTCTTCTTCCTCCTCCTCCTCCTCTTCTTCTTCTTCTTCTTCTTCTTCTTCTTCTTCTTCTTCTTCTTCTTCCCCGCATTTTCTCTTTCCCTCTCGCACACTGCACTTTCTTGTCACCGGGTTCAGTGCGGCAGCCTTGGTTTGAATCAGTGCTTGCCTGTAGCCCAACGAAGGCAATTGAATCGTCCTCACCTAAGTCGCCACCCGTTGCGCTTAGTACTGCGCTTCGCTTAGCAAGAAGCAAATATCAACCTTGAAGCGGCCCTTGTGATGGATCGCTGCGTCGATGGTAGCGTTACGTGTCAGTCGCCAAATAGCAAAGGCTGGGTCCTTGGTTCCTTGGAAAACAACAAAATCTAGTCTTCGAAAGGAATTATGCCAAAGCTCTTTTTGGCTTGCAAATACCTCGTGCCTTGCGAACCAGCTCGCTAGCCAAACTGCCTAAAGAAACAGTCAAGAGAACACCAAGCATTTTGAGAAAAAGAAAAGCTGCGACAGCATCCTTCTGAATATTTGAAATGCATTTTTTTTTTTTTTTTTTTTTTTTTTTTTTTGAAAAGCCGTTCAGTTTTTTGAAAAGCAACTGAACGAAAGCATCCTTCTACATACATGAAATGCAAATTTTTTTTGAAAAGCAACTGAAAGTTCGACCTCCCCCACCCAGGGTGCTGAAAAGCGTGGATACCTGGACAGTTGCAGAATATCGTAAGGAATGATGGGGATAAACGGCAGGACCCATATCACGATCGTGAAGGACACAGCCAGCTTGAGCATGGGATGTTTGAGGCGATATATGACGAACACCACTAGCAATGCTAGGAACACCTGAAGGAATGTCTGGGTGATACTCTGAGCATGCAGGGAAAACCTCTATGGCCGATACAAGCGCATATTCGTCAGTTTCCTTGAGCAATTGACTGATCGAAGTGTCCATGATTGTTCCTCCTTGAGTCCACTGCTAAAGTGAGACTATTTGCACAGAAATCCGCTGTAGAAAAAGTGGCAAAGGTTTTATTTCCACTCCCCGTGAAGTTCACACTGTCTGAAAAGCCACTGCCCATGAAGTTCATCGGCGGGTTTGGACTTGGAAAAAATTACTGCAGGAACTTTTTATTTATTATAGTTTTTGCCTCCAAAAAAGGTTATCTCTAACTTTTGGGGGGGTGTTTCTTCTGCCTCAAAGTTTTTTTTGCATTGTAGTTCACACCTTACGCTATTTTCTTTCCACCACACTTTTCTATTTTCTTTCCCACACAAAAAATACTGTTTGATTTCCACTTACGCACTGTCTATATGTGTGTGTGTGTATGTCTCACTGTGTGTGTCTGTCTCTCTCTGTCTCTCTGTCTGTCTCTCTGTCTGTCCGTCTTTCTGTCTCTCGTCCGTCTGTCTGTCTGCCTGTGCCGTCTGTCGACGTCTGTCTGTCTGTCTGCCTGTCTGTGCCTGCCTGTCTGAATTTGTCTGTCTGTCTGCCTGTCTGTCTATGTGTGTCTAGTGTGTGTGTGTGTGTGTCTTTGTGTGTGTTTGTCTG
>WBZZ01001500.1:30000-52500 GCA_019918135.1 Paulinella micropora
GCAGAGATGAGTTGTACTCTGGCCATTGCTGCACTCATTCGATACTTTAAGGCAAGTGGATACCAACACTTGTGCACGGGCACATTGATTGGGTTTGAAATTTTCGACTTAGCATCGGAGCAGTTGCAGTCTGTCACTCAGCTTGCATCTGTCTTAACAAATGTGAGCACCCAATACACTCTCTTTTATAACCACCAAGCCATACTCCTATATTTCCTCAGTGCTTTGCACGTCTACAACAAAAATAAGCTCACACTGCTCATGCAAGACTGCAAAACCTTCGACAAGGTAAAGCACTTGAACTTTTTGGAGATGAGCGTCTTTGAGGCCACGACTAAGGCAGTGAGCCCAAAAATGTTGTGGACCGAAGTAATGACCGCTTGTCAGAGGTTCGACAGCCAGACAGCATCCTTGATCGGTTCTGCATCGGCTTCTGCTCAACCGCAAGCCGCACATACGCAACGATCTCTAGGAAAGCGACCAGGAGAGAACAGTCGTGAAGCTAACACACCTTGTATTCGTTGGTGGGCACGGGCACAATGCTTCAAACACACAAATAAGAAATGCCCGTACAACCACGATATCGAGGACACCCGCATCCGAAACACACTTTCTTCTTCTTCTTCTTCTTCTTCTTCTTCTTTAATGAAAGCAAAATTGTACGAAATCAGAACTAATTCATGGGAAAAAAAAGAACCAATAAAAGTATATGGATAAGAGAAAGAAACAAGGAAAATAATAAGGAAGAACTAATGAAATCATAAATAAACTAGATATGATAGAGGAAGTAAAAGTGGAAAACGAAAGTAAATATTAATGTGAGTGGAGAAAAAGGGGAAAGTATACTAAAAATGCTAGATATGATACGAGACAAAAATGAAGAAGAGAAAAAGATGTATATGAAGGGAGAGAAAGAAATTAAAAGAAATAAAATATAGGCAAATATGATAAAGGAAATAGAAATGAAGAAATCAAAGAAAACATGAGGGGATGAAATATGGGAAAAGATAGAAGAAGAACTAGATATGATAAGGAAACAGAAATGAAAAAATAGAAAAAAAAAAAAGATATACGAGGGAAGAAAAGGAAATAAATAGGAACATGAGAAGAAAAAGGAAATACAGAGAGCTAGTGAGAGCGTCGCGGGGTGTCCCAAAGGAGCCGCTTCGCTAAGTCAATGATGCACGCATTGATGCGCGCAGTTTCAGCCGCAGACATCGCTCGAAACTAAGGTAAGAGACTACGCGGGTTGAGGGAAAATCATCACGCATGGCATCAGCGAGCATATCTTGCGCAGCGGGTAGCCCCCTTAGAACGCTTGCGTAATACGCTTGCACCTTGCGTAAGTAGGCCAAAGCTTCTCGACCAAGAGCATCAGTGGGTTTAAGAATCCGTGCGACTAGGGTTGTGTTGGATACTGAAGCAAGCTGATCATACTGACGGTACATGATCACCTCACGTTGAGACGCTGCAGCAAGCGGAGTAGTAGCAGCTAATCTTAGTGATGCCTCAAGAACGTACGGTCGGACGAAACCAACACCGTCGCCGTTCTGCGCCGACTGCGCAATGATCAGGGGTGGAAATTACAGGATGTCGCTGACCATGACCTCGAACTAGCTGACGCGATCAATTTTCTTTTCGCTAGAGATGATCAGAAGACGGCAGCCATAGAAGCCGCAAGTAGAGGAAGAGGTGGAACACGAGGAAGAGGAGGAGGGAGAGGAATCAATCGAGGAGGAGGAGCCCCTTTCGCACGAGGCACATACACTCGCGGGGGGGAGAGAGAATTTGTGAGAAGAGGAGGAGGAAGAGGTGTATTTCAAGGTAGAGGAGGAGGAAGATGGGTTGGCCGAGGTGGATACGGCAGCGCAGAGCGCCCGTACCACAGAGATGGGGGCTGGGCAGACGGCTCGAGCTCAAGCTCGAGTTCCTCAGCACCATAGGCCTATGCGACATCAGGCGCAACCACTACCGACACTGATGCTGACTCAGGTAACAGATTTGAGGTAGTCCAATGACTAGACAAGGAGGGAGAAAACAGAACAACAAACATTGCACGATACACCGTTGTGCAGGTCCCAACCAAGGGTATCAGTGAGTCTAAGAGCCCACAGCAGGCCACAGACCAACTCAAAGGTAGTACAATACCAGTACACCCATCACGACAACAAACAGTGCATGCTGCTAATAGGCAGGCGAGTAAAGCGCTGGCAAAGAGAAAGCAAACGGGCCTGTCGCAGCCACAGCCGAAGAAAGTAATAATAGAACCTGCAATCAATCTTATCAACTTGCCGAGACAGACAATAGACAAGGAGGATGGAGGACATCAACCTCTCCTCACGGTCTCAAACAGAGAAAGCAAGGACAATCATCCTTCGCCTGTGAACAATACCCAAAAAGACATTACAAAAACGGCGGAAAGGGAGGAGGAGGCGAACCTCGAGAAAAGGATACAGATTTTAGAACACAAGCTCCTTGTATTGGCCTTAAAAAGTCACCGGCCAGACGCTTTATGCTATACGAACTTTTTTTGTGAAACATTAAATACCTTTATAAACGTTGGTAATGATACTATGGCGAATATTAATATTGTCGGCCGGAAATTTACTATGAACCATCATGGGTGGTTAGAAACTAATATGAAAAAATCATCTGGCACCTTGAAAGGAGTTAGTAGTCGGACGGATATAACGGGCATCATCACTTTAAATTTTAAATTGAAATCCGGACGAGTATATCGAGTGGACTTGTACGTTGTCCCCGAATACCAATCTGTTCTTTTGTCGTACGACCAACTGGCGACAATGAACGTAGTGATTGATTGCGCCGCCAAAAGAGTCATATACGGCGTAGAGCCAGGAGAAGAATATACTGTCGACTCTCTCCATGCTATTGACTCATACGAGGCCCTACACCTAGGGGTAGCATCGGAAGGGAAACAGGTGGCCATTACACACGCATATGATGCATATATGCCAACGGACGCGGTGTCTAAAGATAGTTCAAACCTGTCAGGCAAGAGAGAGGCGGAGGTCTATACGGCTACAGTCTCTACACAATGGGATAAAAAGTCGATAGACGATCTCATTGAAAAGAGGAAAAAGGAGATTATATGCATGGGGAAAAGGTGCCCATCGTTGGCGAGATTTGAAGAAAGAGCAGGGGCCGATGTATATATTACCAACGGGTATTGCTGTCACGTAAAGGTGGAAGAGAAGGACAGACACGAGTTTATACCGAGGAGAAGGGGACGACTCCCTGATATCCCGGCAGAAGATATTAAAAGCTTTATTACCGAATTCTGGGGTGACGAGCCTACGTGGCCGCGCTCACTGACAGAAGTGAAAAAGTGCCTGCGCACTCTTTTTGAAAATAGTAAACCATATACTGTCATACTCCCGTACAATGAGAAGGCGATATGGGCGCAGGAGATACGGGACCGGCTTATTGATCATCCGATACCGGTGCCCTCACGGAAGCAACACTTAGTGGTGGCTTGTCGTCTCGGGACTCGTGAGCAGAGCAGTGCATACAAGCGGAAGCTCAGAGACCAGGACAAGTTGAAATTGATTCCTCAAGCGTTCATATGCTTCGATGGTTTCTACACCCGAAAAGCTCTGTTGCAATATGCGAGATTAATAGATATGTTGATAGGTCTGGCGGAGGACGACGAACCAGACACTGCCACATATGAAAAAACGGGAATGGACGATATATCAGAGGAAGAGTTGGGCTTGGAGGAGGACAGAGCACCCCTCAAGCATCACAAGAGAATGTCAGAGGAGGAGTTTAAGGCGACGATAGACGAGAAATTGGCAGGAGGAGCAGGTACGGAGAAGGAGAAAGAGATTTTGAAAGAGAGATTGAAAGCGAACAAAATGATTTTTGACCCCCCTCAAGCGGGAGGTGTCAGGCCGGAAGACTTCATCGCGGTTACTTGTAAAATACCAGGTGCTGAGCCTTCACCGGTGCCACGACGGGCAAATCTGAGTATACATGAAGCAAAGATCGCAGAAGAACAAGCACGGCAGTTACTCGATGAGGATTTCATTGAGAGATCGACATCTCCAATAGTTTCCCAACCGAGACTGGTGCCTAAACCGGGAGGAGAATGGCGCTTAACGGTTAACTATGCCCGCGTCAATAAAATTTTAGAGGAGGAACGAAATCCATTACCTACTCTTGAAGAAGGAAGGCGAGTATTGCGGAACGCCAAGCTATACTCAGTCATTGATCTGAAGAATGGCTTCTGGCAAATTCCACTGGATGAAAAGTCCAGATGGCACTGCATTTGTAGTAGGAATGGAGATATATCAGTGGAAAGTACTTCCGATGGGACTCAAACAGGCCCCGGACTCTTTCAGAAAGCGATGCAAAGCATGCTGAGTAGCAAATATAATGACCAGACAGAGGGAAGTTTCATGAGGAGAAGAGGACAGAAGGCGGGAGAGTGCGCATTTTGTTACATCGATGACATTATCGTGTACTCCAATACGATGGAAGAGCACATCGACCATCTAACAGATATTTTCAGGCGTATCAAACTATTTGGCCAGAACTGCAATTTGAATAAATGTCAACTCGCAAAGACAAGCGTGACATATTTGGGGTACGAAATCTCTTACAATAGAGTCTCCATATCCAAAGAGAAGAGGGAGATCATGAGCCGGCAGAGGCCGAAGAATCGCACAGAGCTGCACTCATTTCTTGCGATGGCGCAATATTACAGCCAGTTTGTACCCAATTGGGGTGCAACTCGGGCTAAGTTGGAGAGAATGATCGACTTCGGTGATTTTGAGAAGTGGGATGATGAAGCCTTAGAAGCGTACAACACGCTCAAAGATCTCATCTATAAAGATCCGAAGGATGGCGGACTCGTGCTGATGATGCACGACTTTTCGAAGCAATTCGTAGTCGACACAGACGCATCAAAGTTCGCGATCGGCGCAGTCTTACAACAGGAAGATGAGGAGAAAAAGTTGCGCCCGATCATGTTTATAAGTAGAAAGTTGTGCTCGGCGGAGCGAAACTATTGTACGAGACAGAGAGAGGCACTGGCGGTGGTCTGGGCCCTCAAGCGGTTGAGAGAGTATTTATGGGGTGGACCTCAGTTTATAGTAAAGACTGATCACCAGAATTTACTATGGCTGATGAATCATGAACAGACTGGCCGTCTAGCGAGATGGCAGGCATTCTTGTCATGTTTCAATTTTACAATGGTCCATCTACCCGGCAAGCGAAATGTTGTCGCTGACAGCCTCTCCAGGCTAGAGCTTCACTCAGAAGTGGCAGCTCTCGTATCATCAGCAGAAATGGAGGATCTATCCCAGACTGCACATACGAAGTGCATCATATCGAGTCGATGCAGATGGCGAGAGGGGTCCGATATAACCGATCGGGTCTACGTCATAGCCCGCAAGGTCCGGATCATGGGATATGTTATACAGCACATGTCCTCGAGGATGCTGAGTGGTCCTATGAAGCATATGAGAATATGAAGGCGGAGATAAAACAAGAAGAGATTAAGCAAGAAGCATATGCGGAACCCCCGCAGGAGAACAAGGAGGAGTTAGACAAAAATTCTGAGAGGATAGGAGTGCAGCTAGAGGATGGGACTATCCACATAGCCTCATCCACTGCATGGAGACAGCAACAGGCTCTCGATCCGAAGGTCAAAGAGCTAATACAGCTATACAAGAACCCGAACGAGCTGAAAATGACGAAGGAGATTAAGGAGCAACAGAAGGAGATGGGGTGGAGAGACGGTCTCTTGTGGTACAAAGGCCAACACGGGCGCTATGCATCACAACCAGACAAATGGACTCTCTGGGTTCCTCAGAAACTCAGACACATCATTTTTGTCGCTGCTCATAACTGCCCAGTACTGGCGCACCCGGGCCGACAAAGAACGCATATGTTCATTTCGAGACGATTCTGGTGGAAGAAGATGAAGGAGAATATTGATGAACAGGTGAATGCATGCATCCCATGCAAGACATCCAAAACACCATTGAAGGCGAATTTTGGCCTGATCGGGACTTTTCCTTTACACTTAGGAATGTTCGAGTTACCTTTCTCGGTCACGATGGAAGGTTACAGATACCTTCTAACGGCCATAGACAGAGCCACCAACTATGTATGGGTGGTCCCAGTCAAAGACGTTACGGGCGAAACAACAGCCAAGGCGTTGATTGACAGGATCATCTCACAGATTGGGGTGCCGAGAAAAATATGCTCAGATCGAGGCTCTGACTTTAATAATGAAGTCATCGACAAGCTATCTGCATATTACGGCATGAAATGGCAATATGTCACCGCCTATAACCCCAGAGCGAACGGCAAGATAGAGCGGGTGCATAGACCCCTCAAGGCCGCGCTGAAGATGTATTGTATGAAGAAGGAGAACCAAAATGCATGGGTGGAGGCAGCATCCTCGTTTGCCTTTGCTATGAATTGCCTACCCTCTACAGCGTTAGGTGGTTCAAAAGGTTCCGTCTCGCCATACCAATTGGTATATGGGCGTGAGCCCGCCATCCCAGCCTCACTGCTGCACCCAAAAGATTCATGGGCAGATCAGGATGAGCTGTTTGGGGTGAGACTTCGGGCGAAGATGGAGGCGGAGCAAATAGTACAGGCGCATAGGGAGGCGGAGCGCAGGAAGACTGATGCTGAAGGTGTCAGGCAGGCACACCTGGATCAAGTGAGATTTCAGGTCGGGGATATTGTACTACTGTACCATCCTCAGGTTCCTCAGGGAGTCAGCTCGAAGCTGCTCATCCACTGGAAAGGACCATACCAGATCATGGAACAGATGGGGCCTTTGAATTATAAAATCAGGGGCAGAGTGAAAGTTCAAATAGTCAATGTACGAAGGCTGATTAAGTATGATCCCTTCCTACTTGAAGATGAGCCAGTTGATCAAGCACTCAAACGGATGGAGGCTGACTTTAAAGTTGTCCCACCAATCCGTAAGGAGGATATCTCGGAACGGGATGCCTACAGGGCACCAATTGCGGAGAAGGAGACTGAGCTGGAGAACAAGCGGGCCACCGACCGCAAAAGTGCGGCGGGGACTCAGACCCGCAAAAGGGTGGAGTCGAACGTGCTGGAAGGAAAATTCACGGAGGCGCAAATAAGGAGAGCGCAAAATGACCTTATCTACAACCGACCGAGAAAGGCGATAAGGACGGCACGTTTGCAAAGAGTCCATCAAAAGGGGAGCGATGACGGAGATCAAGACCCTCGCGCGGGCAAGGACACTCTCGTTCACCCTAGTTGGAAAGAAGGAGATGCGATTGGACATATTTCATGGGCCAAAGTCGCTTTTTACTTGGTGAGGCCTGCGGCCCAACACGTAGCCGATGACACGCTCTCAGATTTATATCTCATGAGAGTCATGGCAGTACCTCACAAACGCCAGCGATCGAATCAAATTTTGACCGCGGCAAAAATAATACAACCAGTCTTACATTTCTGGAGGAGTCTGGATCCAGCGGAAGATCCTAAAGTAAGACAATACCTTCCGGTATATAAAGACGCCAAGAAACTTGAGACATCGGATGATACCATATCTCCTACAGATAAAGATCATACCGCGTGGACCATACAAGCACTACCACGAGGGGTGCTACATTCCTTTTGACTTGGCACAAGGCGCAATACACTCACAAAATTTGGGACGTCCTCGAACAGTCTACCTTAGAATTAACTTTGGTTGGAGGTCCTCCACCAGGTAAAGGAGTCCGCGCGCGTAAACGGCGTCTAAAGTAAGTATTTTTTTCTCTAGAAGTATGGTGGACCTGATCGATTGCGAACATAGCATTGATCCAATATCGTCCCGACAACCTTACTTAGATATTAAAGCTACTACAGCATTCATTCTTCTAGAGATTAACAAGACATAGCTGACAAAAAATAGGCATTCTATTCTCTTGCTTCGGCAGAGACAGACGAGACGGCCGCGAAACAGCACCGTTACGGGATCGCTATTTGAGTGAGCGATGGTGTTTCCTGGATACGACCCGCATTAGTACCAGAATGATGATCTCATTAAAGACTCTACAGTCTAATCAAGAACTGATATATTTTAATGACATGAACTGCTACACCGGATTCCGATCTCTACTTGTATCGGTACATCGCAAGGTTAGGGCGCACACAACCCAACTTCGGATATAGTCGTCAGACTTGATCACCTGACACTATATTAAATGATACCGATTTATACAAGGGTATGTCTTCACAAAAAATAAATGTATTTATGGAAACCGACGACCGGTTATTACATATATATGGAAATGGCGACATTATATTATTACTCAACCATAAAACATTATACTTGGACATACTGCACAAATATCTTATCGACAGAAGAAAGAGGAAGATTTTAATATAGATACTGAATGTGCTAGAGTATATATACGATTGGTACCGGGGCAAGTATCATTGTTGTTTTATAACGGCTAATTCGTGGGTTGATGTATCTTCATACATAACTCTAAACGAATCTTAGTCAGAAAAGAAATCAGTTCAAAGCGTATTATGTCAGAAACGAAGTTCCGCCATAAAAAACTGGGAGGGGGTACTGTGGACATTACCCCCCGAATTATCCGGTAAAAAACTTATTTATAGATTTCGTCTGGCCGGACACGTCTGAAATGCCAATTTGATCCTGGTCTTTTGGCGGCTTTTTGTCTTTGCGTCACTGAGCTAATATAACGAGACATCATTCTCTTTTTGAGGAATGTGTTTGGTTATATTACCGACTTACTCTTCCATTGAGCTATCGTTGGGGATAGTACAAAGTCTTTTCTAGCCTTCTGTGAGGAAATTACTAACCGGTATTCAAATGAATACACACACGCTGTCATTTGATCTCAAAATACTTCCGAGAACAGGGGAGATACCAAAAGACGCTGGGATGGTCAATTGCAGTTTATTTAGTAGACTCTCTTGATAGACTACTTGCCCCTTTCGAAACAATGCAGATTCTGATAACTAACGAGAATATTTCAACTGCTATCACGAGCTGTGTAGCGGTTGGAGTTGTTCAAATCAGTCTATGAAAATAAAGTAAAAAGGGTGAAAGCATGCCACTTTACCTGATGTGTTGCCTATTTTACCTATCAATAATTATGACTGTGGACCGGGAAAAGCGGTCTAAAGAAATAAAGTTTCAGATATGGGGGAAAAGGCAACAGTTAGCATTTTCTAAAAAGCTAACCTGTAAAGGGAAATAAATTGATCTGTTAACGGCAGTTGAAAACGTAACAACTTCTACAAGTTATGACAGTTGATAAATAAATGGAAAAATGAAGTAACTGAACTAAAAATAGAAGTGTAAACTTGAAGTAAAAGCTTAAAGAAAATTTAACACAATATTAATGTTTCGGTCCGGTACGGTATTCATTCCGATAACTCCCCCCCTCCCCCCCCCAGACCATAACGGTAGGTTGGAGTTGCGCCGGATCGAAACGAATCGTAAAAGATGATTTACCCAATGATATGTGAATAAGTATAAAAAGAAAATAAATCAAAAAGATTGCAGATGTAGATCAATGCGCGATATGTGCGTGTGTATATGTATCAACGCATTGATTAAGGTAGCATTAACATGCAGAGGCAGGACGGATATAGTGTACCCAAACATACAATATGAGAGGAGCGTGGGGCCAACACTATCCCTACGTGTTCAAGCGGTAATAGCATTGTGTGACCTGCCTTAGCTTTTGCCACCTACTCAAAATATGTGAATAAGACTATCGTACAAGCCTGTAGAAAACACTAACTTGTTGGGTGGAATGTTAAGTGGGAAAGGAGATAGAGTCCATCGGGAATCCAAAAGCAAAAGCCACTTGAGAGTCTACTTCGATCACATTTTGAAGACGTGAAAATCGTATTTCTTACCCTTGTAAGGTTTGCGTAAACGTTTGAGTTGTTCGGGAATGATCGAGCCCTTTGTCCTGATGATGGAGCTTGGCTTGAACTGAATATCGCGATGTACGACCTGATCATTCTCGCTGTCGAGTGTCATCTTCTTCCAGGAGCTGAGAGGCTTTGTCCATTGGAGATGCGCTGGTCCTTCCGTGATAGTGCCGTCCGGATGCGTGATCGGCTCCACGTAGACTGGGCGGTACTGCATGTTGGACAGCGAAGTGATGCAGAGCTGGTGAACGCGGAAGTCGTCGCAATCGTCCATGGGATCTTCGTCCATGATCATCCCTAACTTGAGCAAGCCATCGTCGATGCAGGCTATCACCTCACCAACAACATAGTCCTTGTTATCGTCATTGTGCTCCTGATCCTGGACCGGGTCGATGGCCTGAGCCAGGTCGGTTGAGGCCGTATAAGGACTGAGATGTGCAATGTCAATTTTGCGGAGGACCTTGTTGGTGTGCTTGTCGGAGGCGAAAATTGATATTGGATGGTTTTTCCAATATAATGTACGGGCCGTCGTGTTGAAGAACGGAGGAGGTGGGAATACCTTTGGTGGATTGCTTGGGGCGATAGACGGTGACTCGGTCACCTACCCTCCAATCGGGTAGCTTGCGTCGCCGTTGTTTGTTCTTCTGTTCGTTGGCAGCCTTGCGCATGAAGGAAGCGTATTCCTTAACATACGCCATGACAGCAATCCGAGCTAAGCGGAGAGTGTCGAGTTGCTTCGATGTCTGGACGGTCTTCGAGCCAGACTTAGTCATTGCGGCGGTTGATCGAGCCGCGCGTGTTCAGCGACGACGTCGGAAGAGTCGAAAATATCGATAGATGTACATGGCTGGCGAGCCATCATACCTTCAAAAGCCGATACGCCGGTGGCGGTGGAGACGTAAGTGTTCTGCGAGAACGACAGTGCTGGCATGCCTTGCAATTGGGCCAAGTCTTTTTGTTTTTGTCTGCGAGTGCCTGGATAGCGCGGCGGATGCTTTGATGCCTGCGTTCTACCAGGCCTAACTGATGGTGAATAATAGTCAGGCATCAAAGCATAATAGTATAGCATCAGATCCAGATCCTGGACATGTGCCTCCATTAATAATAATAATAATAATAATAATAATAATAATAGTGCTTCTCTGTCAATGGCTGATGCATTTCTGCACATGCGCCTCCATCGTCTCACCCGTGAGGGGAGTACGAAGAATTGACGATAGGCTCTAATGACACCCCCGCAAGGGCAGTTCCAACACTTCCAGACGGACCGGTATGTTCAATGAAAATACTGGTCCAGACGGACCGGTATGTTCAATGAAAATACTGGTGGCACCGACGGGAATCGAACTGGCGACAGGGCCCAAATGATAGAACTTGACCACTGGGCTATTACGGTGTCCAATAATAATAATAATAATAATAATAACAATAATAATAATAATAATAATAGTGCTTCTCTGTCAATGGCTGATGCATTTCTGCACATGCGCCTCCATCGTCTCACCCGTGAGGGGAGTACGAAGAATTGACGATAAGCTCTAATGACACCCCCGCAAGGGCAGTTCCAACACTTCCAGACGGACCGTTATGTTCAATGAAAATACTGGTCCAGACGGAGCGGTATGTTCAATGAAAATACTGGTGGCACCGACGGGAATCGAACTGGCGACAGGGCCCAGATGGTATTACTTGACCACTGGGCTATCACGGTGTCCATAATAATAATAATAATAATAATAATAATAATAATAATAATAATAATAATAATAATAATAATAATAACAACATTAAAAATAAAAGTAAAACATATACATCTTGGACCTGCCAACGTACGGCAATTGGGGGGGGGGAATATCTGAAATGTATCAAAATTTTCTGTTTTACCCGGAGTAAACGTGAAAAAAGTGTCATGAAAGCAGTTTCAGCCATCGAAAAACGTCGTCAAACACACTACAAGTACCGGTGCAAACGAGAACGAAAGTCTTGAACCGGCCCGGAGGCACGAAAACGTTCAGGCAAAATTAAAACAATGAAACAAAAACGATCAATTTAATGAAAAACGTACTTTCGAAAAATATAGCATATTTCGAAAACAGTGCCCGAATCCAGGTGCATTACTAGGTGGCAGCGGGAAGAGAGGCAGACGAATGCATCATCATGACATGCCAACCGTTGTGGCAATCTTCGGAGCAGAAGGAACCCTCCGCGCGCAAGCCATCATCCTTGTCGCAATCGCCTTCCTCTAGGCCGCAGGTGTACTCGCATTGATCGTACTCATCACTGCCATCTTTCAGCTTGGCGCCGGTCTTCCACCACCCTTTGCACCGTGCTGTTGCATTTCTGGCAAGCGGTACTATCAAACTCCCGCACGTTAAACGTGGTCTCGCACACGCAGCATATGGCATGGACAGAAGATGTGTTTCCTCCAATGTAACCTTGCTTTCCAAGCTTCTGGTTGACCTTCCCGTCGTCATCGTCTTCCGTCACTTCTTCTTTTTCCTCCACCTTGTCCACAGGGAGCTCTCCTTCCACAGCTGCTTTGGGCAGCCTGCCCTTTTGGAACCGGCCTCTATAAACTTGCGGACGCGATCCCTGGCGTTTTGAACCTGACCAGCATCGATGTTCAAGCCGGTGACGACCATGGCCTGAAGGGCGCCGATGGCCTCCGAGCCAGAGCCTATGCAAGCAACCAACACCTTGCTCTGCGGGGGGAGAACATCAGAAAGGATTTGTCTGGACAACTCCGTGGGATTTTCAAAAGCGTTGGCTCGTTCGTCCGGCCTCCCAGTGACTTTCTGTTTTTTCGTTGGGACCGCAACAGAGTAAACGTTGTGACGATCAAGCGGGTTCCTGGAGAGATTGAACGTAAATGCACTCTGGGCCGGGTAGAACGCCACCATGACGCACTCCACTGCCTTGATCCACTTCTGGACGTGTCCCTGGTAGTTGTGCTTGTCCTTGTACCAGAATACAGGCTCGATTGTGGTGTAGCCACACTGCTGGAAAGCTTCCACCAAGAGGTGTACTGGGCAGACGGTGATGGAAAACGACAACGCGCTTGTTAGTATTGCCGACAACACCGAACTGGTTCAGCAATTTGATGACCCTTTCCTTGTTGATTTGTCAGCAACAAGGTCGGAAATGTTGTAAGGAAGGTCAGCGTAAAGCAGGTCTGGAACAAACAAGACAAGACACAAAGGAACGAGGAAAACCAAAAAATAACAATATGGCATATTTTCAATTGATGGAAAAGTAAGCGAGACCAAAATTGTAATGCACTAGATCAGGGTTCTGCGCCATGTGGGACATGTCCTGGACGAGAATTGTAGCGTTGCCGAAATGGATCTGCTGATCTTCAGAGATGGTTGCCTGTCAAAAAAAAAAGACATATTTTAAAAACAAGTCTTTAAGAGCATGCAACAGGAGGTCTCAGAACCTGTGGCTGTTTAACTTCTTCGCCGGAGAGACGTTTGAGTGCTGCCTGGATCCAGGCCTTGACGTAAGCTTCTAGGTTGTCAGGGAGGGAGCGGTCCTTCTTTTTCTGCAGGTAGAGGACGTCCACAGTGCGAGCAAGGATTGCCCTGCCTTCATCGTTGTCAAGCTGGGGGACTTTTTCACACAAATCCTTCCACTGTTTGCCGACGTAAACACCGTCGATTTCAAAAAAACCCATGTTGTCAGCAAGGTCCAGGATCATGTCCTGCAGCGAGATGAGGCAGACGTACTTCTTCTGCTCCAGAAAACCTCTTCATGGTTTGCTTCACTTCTCTTTGCTTGCCTTCTTGGAGGTCCTCAATCAATTGTTGCATTTCTTCCACTAGACCGAGCTTGTCCTTGCGGATGTTGTGAAGTTCGTTGATGCTTTCGATGATTGCCTGGTTCTTAGGCATGTCATGACGAACGCCACCAGGGGAAAGAAGCTTCAGCCAGCACTTCCAAAGCTCACCGGTGTTCGAAGCGACGTAAGTACACATGGAACCGACAGTCGGCAAGGGGATGGCGTGGGAAAGGGCGAAGTCCCTCTTCCATGAGATCAGGAACTTGTTGCAGGAAGCATCATTCTGGTCCTTGAGACGAGCCATTCCAGCGTAACCTTGATCGTGCGCAGAAATGCAGTTTTCACCTAATATGTTTTTACGGTGGACGTCAGCAACAGTGTTCTCGAAGGCACCAAGAAAACTGACGGATTGACGACCTTCATCGTTCCAACGAACGAAACGAAGAGCTTCCACGCGAATGAACTGGAATTTCGAGTTCTGAGGTTCTTCTCTGTGAAGTTGCTGAATTGCATGGCTGCAATGAAGACCAACGATCGCCTGCAGGGGAAACTTCCCGTCTGGATGGCCTTGCGAAGAAAGTTCTTGATCTTGGCCTGGCCCTCGACTGGCAGGCTCGTGAAGTCCATCTTGGGCCTTTCCTTTTCTACAAGCCCAGCCAAAATCCACACAGACTGAAATTCTTTCAAGGCTCTCTCGTCAGCGAAAGGAGTGGATTCCAAGAGGGAATTGCCAGCGTCGTCCAGCCCAAGCTTTCCGGTATTGACAACTTCTTTCGGATCTCGGATCCAACCCACCCACTGGATCTTCCTGTTGGGATCCTGAGACTTTTTAAAATTCTCGGCGAGTTTCTTGACATGCTCTAGGTTGAGTAAACGATCAGTCACTGCCCTGTGGGGTTGGGTAGCGATGGCGTCGGGAATGGCCTGCACGTTCTTGTAAGTCATGCTGGCAAGGGCTTTGGCGGCTTCCTTCATCTTCTCTCTGGTGTCTGCACAGAACAACCAACCAAAAATATTGCATATTTTTCAACAAAAGAACACAAACAAAAAAAGGGGCTGACCCTTGATGTACGCATTCTTCTCAGCTTTCTGCCCGTCAGCCTCCGAGACATTTTGCCCGTGCCCTTTTTGCCCTTCATCCTGCGCTTCTTCTCGGGTTGTTCGGACCCTTCCGGCGAGGCCTCCAGTTTGCGCTTTCCAGTTGCATCAGGTGTGGAGACTGAAGACGAAGACGCCGGAGACAGGGGAACCGGGGGTCGGGCAGAAGACGACGAGGATGAAGACGGTGTCGCAGAAGTGGCAGAGGAGCTTCTGGCCAGAGGCGTGACGGTTCCAACCGCCGCCTTGGGCTGTTCTTTGTTCGAGGGGATGGACCGTAATGGATTGGATTTTGAGGAACTGCTCGATGAAGAGCTCGAAGAAGTACTCGACGAAGAGCTCGAAGGCTGTGTGGCAGCAGGGGCTGAAGATGCGAGGCTTGAGGGCCTGCCTGCAGCTAGCTGAGCAGAAACACGACGAGCGAGGGCAAGGTCGGCGGGTGCAGGTTCCTCTTCGTTTTCGCCTGCCACAACCTCAGTAGCTCCAACACTGCCCTGATAATTCGGGGCGCGGATTGCAGCACTACCAAGAGAATTGGCAGGATGGAAAACAGAGGAAGGATCAGCCGGGGCAGCCTGCGAATCAGCGATTGTCCCCTTGGCCTTCTCCTTGGAACCATCCTAAGTTGAAAAATATAGCATATTTTTCAACACGAGACAATGATGACGTCGCGGTGGGAATATGTGTCTCGGATGAAAAATATGACATATCTTTGAGACACGGACAAACAAAAGCGAAGTGGAGCAAAGAATCGTGAGACATTGAAGCTCACAAGAAAAATATTGCATATTTTTGTTTGAAAACCTTAGCCTGCTCATCCATCTGTTTTTGAAATTGCTTGAGGTAAGCGTTCACAGCCCCTAAACCCGAGAGCAAAAACAAAAAATCATAGTGACACGAAGCCAAAAAACCAGTTCGGGCAAGCATGGCAGCCATGAACTCACAGCCCATAATTGAAACTTGTTCAAATTCAAGCAACAACTAGAACAACAGACACAAAGCAACAACAAACAACTAGAACAAAGGAGAGAGAGCTTGCTGACTTGTAGGAGCTGCCACGTTTGGGCCTTTGGAGAACATGTCGTACAACTTCTCCTCCCAGGTCACATCCTCAGGCCAGCCCACGTAGTAAGCTGTCGTCAGGCACAGTTCATCGAGCAAGGCAAACGTCTTGAATTCTCCAGCTTCGTCTTGGCTTGTGTCGTTGACCCACACCTGGACGTGCCAAAGTCGAGGGTTGTACTGGTAACTAGTAGCACCTTTTGGCTTAAACGCAAATTTCCACACAACACCGAGATCGACAGAGCTCTCGACGTGACACGTCCAATCACTCCCATGCTCTCCTCCAAACTCCAGCTCAGAGACAATGAGCTTCATTTCAGGTGAGATCCACCATTTGTAGGTGATGTAAGATTTGTCGACAGAGGGACCACCCATGATGTAGTGTTCGGAAAGCGATTTTGAGAGTGCAACAATCTAGACACCGAACAAAAGTGCTCAAGTTGACCGGAAGCGGTCACGAAGCAAAAAACAAATGAAGTTAGGCCTGAAAGCATGTGTTTTTTTTTTCATTTTGATAGGGACGGAAAGTCACGCTCATATGGTGAAATGCAATCAAAAATGGCAAACGGACCCAGTCCAGCCACTTGTTCCCAAAAACTGACGCCCGAAACCGTTTTTTGTGCCTTGGTGGCACCGAGTGTGGGCTCAAACCGGCTCACTTTGGAAAATATGCTATATACTTTTTTCTGAGACATCCTTTGAAAGTGATTTGTTACCTTTTTCCGGACGGATTTGTTTGAAAAGGTTCCGGTGTCGGAATATGCCATATTTTTGTTTTCCGACAACCCTTGTACAACCATTTTCGCCACTTCTGTTTTTTTTTGGACAATATTAGGTTCTTAGACGAGGCTACCTGTCTGCGCTGAGAAGCCATTTCGTTGCAGTGGCAAAATCGATTCAGAGCACTCCTTTTGTTCCTGATTGCAACACGTTCGCAGAAGAAGACCTGAAAATCAAGAAAGCTGTCTCCAGTAAGTTGCCTGTAACACGTTCACTGCATTTTTTTTCTCTTGTGGTCACTCCTGGTCAGGCGATTCATGGGTTTTGGCTTCGAAGCTTGGGTGAAAATGTTCGCGCCTGACAGACTTTACAGATTTTGGCACAAGTTAGCGCATGTCAAGCATCCGAACGGTCAGTTCCGCAAAACTGAATAACATGACGCCCAAGTTCTTTTGTCGGAGGGCAGACAAGCGTTTTCGTGCTTCCTTCTTTTCGTCATGCTTCAACAGGGTCAGCGTTTTCTCCAGTGGGAGCTTGACTTGTGCCTTGAACTCAAGCATCGAGGACTAAGCAGGGAAGGACTCGATGCTTTGTCCTCGTTTGGAAGAGTGATTCCGATGAGGAGCTTTGATCGCCGCCGCAAAATTCGCCTTCAGGAAATCAAGACATCTCTAAGGTTCTTTCATTCCCCCCCTCCGTCACGCCTTGATGATCATCAACTGATCTGAAAAATATGCCATATTTTTTGTGACTTCAACATTTTACATTGGTTAGCTTTGAGCATGTGTAGTGGCCAAAAATATGGTATATTTTTATTGTCTGAAATGTTTTCCGCAACCCGCGAGTACAATTCCTTTCATTACCTGCACTTTAATGCCTGCAAAATCCTCAGTGTGCCTAATCACAGAAAACTCGGTTCTCTGAGGATGAATTGTTTTTTGCTAGTTCTCTTTGAAATTTTTGGGGTAAAAGATTGTCCGAAGATTTTGTAGAGAACTCACCGCTGTCTACGCTGGTACTAGTTCGTGCGCTTATCCTTTAGAACTTGTGTTTTAAAGCAAGCCGAGCACCAACTCAAACTCTTGCTGGTCGTCTTCGGTTTTATGTTCGTCGAATCAGACAGACATGCTTCCGAAGAGCACTGCTGCTGATTTCAAGACAATTGAGATCCGATTACTGTATTTGGATGTCAATGCTCTTGAGAATTTCTACTGATGGAGGGTAGTGGCAAGAAATTACAAATTTCTTCCTCGGTAAAATTTCTTGCTCCGATTCTTTATCTGACCCCTACGGTCGTTACTGGGTGCGCAGCGCCGAAAGAAACTAAGTAGCTGTTTCTTTTGGCGCTACGCCATCCCTGGTGAAACTTGTTTCTCATTTAGCGGAGGGTGTTGGCAAGAAATTACAAATTTCTTCCGCTGTAAAATTTCTTGCCAATGCTCTTTTTCTGACCCTTGAAGCTTCGTTACTTGTTTTTTCTATTTTGCCCTGTCCAGAGGGACCAGGCGGAGTGGAAGAACCACTCAAACTGTTTGCAGAGTTTTTTTCTTCATGTTTTTTATGTCAATTTTTTTTCATTTTTTTGTTGTTGTTGTCAGTGTGGAAGAGAAACGAGCCGACGACCTGAAGTGTACTTGGTTCGACAACTTCGCAACCAGCTTGAAGTTTCGGAACGTCGGAGTGCCGAACGTTGGGAATGGCCCCTACAACAACGGCCTCTGGACTGTCTTCGGAATTCTGAAATCTCAGCGCCAGAACCCTCCTAGCATGGTGCTTCGCGCGGGCCAGGTCGATGCTTTTCCAGAGGATTTGTTTGATGACGCGGTCGTTGCCTTGACCCGAGCTAACATGAGAGAGCTTCAAACCAACAACAGAGATTTCAAGCGATTTTTTGATGATTCTGTCTCCAAGCAGTGCACCAGGATTCCGCTTTGTTTGCCAGCGGACTTGTCAGTCGACACCCGGCCCGGCAATGAACAGGTTGTTTTCAAAGATCTGCGAATAGAGGACCAGAACATTGCGTCGAACGACGCCCTCATCAAACTTCTCGAGAAACTTGATTTACAGCATCGCCGTTCGGAAGTTTGGCGCTTTCAGCTTTTTACTGTAGATTCTAACATTTACAAGCGGGTTTACAAGGTAGCAATTCTGTGTATGCATTCGAAAAATATAGCATATTTTTTTAATTGATGTCACAGGCCTTGTACGATCGAAGCCGGGGTTTGTCGCACTTGAAGTCCTGGATGTGTGTCTTCTTGGGTCATTGGCATGTTCACAAGTTCCTTTGTGTCTTGATTTGGCGTGAGTTTAAGCGCCAGGTTTTTGGGCCCTTTTGGCATGAGCTTTTTCCTTCCAAAAAATTCAGGATCAAACCTAGACTCAAAACGATTTCGGCGATCATGGCCTACGTTCGTCTGGCTTACACCTTCGTTCAAGCCGACCTGCTTGACAATTTCCAGTTAAATCAAGAGCTCTCCCCTGCGCCAACCTCGGAGGTTTGCTGGTATTGTTTGAGTGGTTTATGCCAGTGGTCAGCCAGCCATGTTTGTGAGGTTTGAAAATATGCAATATTTTTCTTCTTTGTGTTTCAGGCACAAGATCTCGGCTGCGTAATCAGGGAGAAAATGCCAGATCAGATTTTCGCTTACTTGCATCGCGCAGTCCATGTCCTTCTCCACTTTAGAGCTAACGAGTACTCACACGTTTTGTGTCTGCACCTTCTCACCCTCAACTACTGGAGGCGCCACCAGCATCCGGCATGGAGTGCTTTTTGTCACGACCCATAGATCTTTTCTGAAGAGCGTTACGGAGCAAACCTCAGCACCGTAGCGAGGCACTCTCTCACAGACCCCATGCGATTCGACGTCAAGCACGTTGAGCAGACCCTGTTGCTGGTAACTCACAGTCGATGCAATGTGGCGCCTCCTTCTGAGTCCCAAGGCCAAAAGATCGACCCTAGCGGTGAGGAAGTCAAGATTGCTTAAAACTTCTTGTCTGATCTGATCGAGGACATTGTTCATGACAGTGCGAGAATGTACCCAACCGGGGCAGCCCTTGACTGGGATTCGAAAGAAGACATGAAACAAAGACTTGTTGCCTTCGATCTCAAGGTCGAGGTCATGAATGATGTGTTGCCGAAGTTTGCTCAAAACGTGGATCGGTGTCGTCGATTCACTGTGTTGGACTGGCTCGTGACTGTTCGTGCCGGCATTGAAGACTCGTTGATGATCCAGACGAAAGCGTTGATTTGGCCCGTGCGGAGTCAGGTGTGATTAGTCTCAGTAGTACATCGTCCACCATGTCTTCGGGGGATCAACCGCCGGATGGCAAGGCACATTCATCCCAGAACCGCATTTTGCATCGCCCTCGCCGAAGACGCAGCCGAGGTGAGGCACCTGCTCTTGACGGCGAGGACACTGACGGCATGGCGCAGAGCGAAGCTGGAGACACTTCCAACAGTTCTGACAGTGATGTGTCCCAATTTACAGAATCAGCATCTACTGTCGCATCAGAGTCAGTGCAGCAGTCTTTGAGGCCTCCTGAGCGCAGAGCTGCACGTGGCGCCCGGGCGTCCACATGGCAGCTTCGGTTCTCTGAGGACATTCAGTCGGGTGCTTCTTCTTCATCCCAGCAGAACACAATGTAGTGCACGTTGTTTTTAGTTTATACTGACAGCTCTGATGATGGTTGTTCCGGTCTTCAGTTTAGATTTAAGGTTTTCATGCATTCTTTAGCTTTGTTTATTGTTGCCAACCGATCATCGCTACAAGTTTTTTGTAATCATTAAACTTCAAAAATATTACATATTTTTGTTTCATGGAAATTAATGCTCCGGATTTCTGTGTTTGTCTCATGGGAAGTGTTCGCTTTCCGTTTTCGCAGCATCTCACCGGTTGGCTTTTGCAACTTGACTGGTTTCCAAGCTACCCTTCTTCAATATTGACTCACGAGTTCCTGCACAAACAACCCTGTCATGCTTTTCGTCCCTTCATTTCTTCTGTCCAGTCGTTGTTTGTAGTCAGGTTCTTTTTCCAGCAGAGTTGAAACTTGAAAAATATTGTATATTTTCGTCTTGTGAACATGGGTATGTTTTCATTAATTACAAAAATGATATTTTACCCCTCCGAAGGGGTAAATGAAGCAGTACGTTGGCAGTCCAAATACATGGTAAGGGTAAGGACATAATGTGAGAGAGAGAGAGAAAAAGGGGGGAATTCAACTTGGATTTCAATCATCAGTGTGTTGAACTTGTAGTAAACTCAAAAATAAAGTGAGACAGAGAAGAAAGGAGAGCAAAACAGAGGTAAAATATAAGCTAATCAAAACAAACGCAATAGCAAAGAAAACAAACAGACGCAGGCAAACAAGCAAAGAGTAGGAGGAGACATATGAGGAAAGGATGAAACATGCGAAGGCCTAAATACAAGAAGATCGATATATCGCAGGTAAGAAGCTGTTTATGTAATGGACTAATTTTTTTTTTGTTTTTTTGTGCAGCCCTTCTGATGGGATCCGGAGTGGTACGTATAACTATTTATAATTACCGTACGTCTGAGCTGCTCCTACACGTGTGGGAAATGTATTTTTTTTCTTGAAAGTTTGGTGGGAATTTGTCCCCAATTATATGTGACTAACCGCCGAGGTAGCGAAGAAAATGAGGCTTCTGGAAACCTCCCCCGCAATAGACTAGCGTACTAGATAGACCCCTACGAGATATTGTTATCCATGAAGACTTTATCATTGTTACCAGGAAAGCATATTAACTAAATACAACACTTGTGCAATATTATGCAAAGATAATCATCAGACTTCCTCAAGTAGTAGCCACAAACGAAGACACAGAAAAAAAAAGAAAATAAGCTTTTAGACCCGAAAACACTGAACGAACCAGAATTGGCACTCATGACGCAGATACCGGCAGAATTTCTTCGTTGCTTGGTAAGGGGTACAGTTGTGGACCCCACAGAAAGCGTTTCGGGTTTGTGATCAGTACTTCGCCGTGCACCACTAACTCTACTGTTGTGCTTGGCAACACCAGGTATGTAACCCCACCCTTGAGGCTTTCTTCTTGGATTCATTGCATGTCGACTCTTGATTTACGCAAAATAAGAAAATACTTGCCTATGGTTACCACATAAAAGCTCACGGGGAAACTGCAAACATTTATAGCCTAAACAAGTCGCATCTTCTTCTTCTTCTTCTTCTTCTTCTTCTTCTTCTTCTTCTTCTTCTTCTTCTTCTTCTTCTTCTTCTTCTTCTTCTTCTTCTTCTTCTTCTTCTTCTTCTTCGTCTTCTTCTTCTTCTTCTTCTTCTTCTTCTTCTTCTTCTTCTTCTTCTTCTTCTTCTTCTTCTTCTTCTTCTTCTTCTTCTTCTTCTTGGCTTGGCTTGGCTTGGAGTTGTTTTCGATTTAACTACTGTATCAAGTGACCAAAAATCGAAATACTTGCCGAGTTGACAAAGTAGATCGCTCTGTGGTCGATACAGTCACTGTCTTCTTCTTCTCCTTCTTCTTCTTCTTCTTCTTCTTCTTCTTCTTCTTCTTCTTTTTCGATTCTTGGATTCTTGGATTCTTTTTATTTAGAGAGATAATTGTACAATTATAACTCATGGAGTAACTGCTAACAGCTGTTGCGTACAGCAAATCGCTGGCAGAGGCAGTGACCAGTGTCTGGGGTTGTAGTTATTAATATATTTAAATTTCGAGTCCGGAGAGCCTGATTAATTAATAAGCATTGCTTCAGTTCTTTTTTGAATTTGCTTAGTTTGGTTGTATGAAAAATATGTTCGGGTAATTTGTTTAATATGTTAGCATTAGTTTGCGGGTCGTTTCTGTCTATATATAGTTTTATTTTCTTAGAGTAACGAGTGCGATGGTTATGTGCGGTATTAGTGCTAATGTATTTATTATTATCTATTGG